>JAVTVY010033683.1:0-151268 GCA_036873755.1 Hanleya hanleyi | reverse complement strand
CAGAAAGATTCGTTTGACCCTGGCTAACGTCTGACATAAACCGGAAGGGTCATCCTGAATTTATATACCTGACATGGGGGGTGGGGACAGATTTTGTGATATTATTTGCATTGTCCTCCTTTCGAATTGGCACTTTTTGGCATTTATTTATAGAGGAAACATTCCTGGTTAATATATAACTAAATTCGACAGTTTCACGCTTCTGATTTTTCAGCAAAATCAAATTTAATCCACAAAATTGCCGAAAATTAGCGTTTTTAAGAGTATTGTATCGCAAAATTACAATAATTCAATGGAAGGACCAACACGCTAGTAACAGGTTTCCGAATATGTAGGAATATATGGGTCATCCATTCAAGAACTAATCATAGCGTTTGTTATGGCATCTTTACAAATCTGGGCCTGATCGCCAAGCCCAGATGTGTGCTTTAGCTAGCCGAAAACTGTTGTATTTTGATGGGGGTACATGTAGCAAACGCATAGCGCGCAAAGTATTTGATGAAAACGCGTGAAATTTTTCAAGCTTCCGGGCAATTGAATGATGCAAGCCCATGTCCGATATCAGACTGATTGGATGAAATAAGCCCACCTAATAGGCCTCAGGCTCCTAAATAAAAAAAAGCAATCTCTGCCAAAGACCAGAATTTTCACGATTTTTTTCCGCCTTCGTTGCAACGATTAATAGAAAGCCGTTGGTACCACTGGCAAGTATTGTATTTGTTCTATTCAGCTACAAATTTTATTTCGATTCACTGCTCGATAACATGCCTCGCCGGGGCACTATTTGCGGGGCCTGAGCACTGCTTTCAGCAGGCAGAGAAAACAGCGAAATGAGCACCTCATGTGTAGAGGCGCGCACAGCTTGAAATTTTGACGGTAAAAGTTTTACAAGAAGTTTGTCACGTTGTAGCGCTTGAATTAAACTACTTCCTGTCGAAAGATGAAAGTCTAAACTCAATTAGGGAACCAGCGAGGTACAATTTTGTTAATACTGCCGAACGTGTAAATTATTTAGGAGTCTGATGCCTACTACATCAACATTTTCTGAACGTATTTGATCAAACTGTGTTGGAAAATGGACTCTAGGTAAGGTATATACCGCTAAATTGGGTATCGTAGCTCAACTTATTTATTGTTTGGTGGGAATTCGGAAGATTCCATTCAATGTGGGCGTTGAGGTCGGTGGGATCGTTTTATTAAGGGGGTGGGGGTATATTTGTTGCGTGTTTTTACTGATTAAAATCGGCTATTCGTGCCGTTTTGCAGCCGTTTACCGTCTCAAATCTTTACGACCAAGATATATTTTCAAGTAACACTGAATGGATTGATTTTCTTTAGTATTTTGTGGATTTACATCATCTGGTGCTTTGCTGAAATGCTAAAATGGTCGAAAATGCTGGTTTCTGGTGAGAACGTGTGATCATTGTAATGTCCATATCTGTCTCAAAATGAACTGACCGATATCAGCACTGATCCAATCAGTCTCATGGTATAACAGAATGATCAGAGACCCGGCTGAGGATGCTTAAGTTGTCAGATACAGACATTACAGACTAGTTTTAACTGGATTATCCTCCATTTTTGTATTCTTTTTACCTGCATCAGTGGCTATTTATTCACTCTTAGTGAAACTCAGAAACCTGAAATAATTATACAAGTTTATGACAAGTACCTGAACTTTGGTGCCTGCAATAATACAATATCTGGTTCAGAAAGATTCGTTTGACCCTGGCTAACGTCTGACATAAACCGGAAGGGTCATCCTGAATTTATATACCTGACATGGGGGGTGGGGACAGATTTTGTGATATTATTTGCATTGTCCTCCTTTCGAATTGGCACTTTTTGGCATCTATTTATAGAGGAAACATTCCTGGTTAATATATAACTAAATTCGACAGTTTCACGCTTCTGATTTTTCAGCAAAATCAAATTTAATCCACAAAATTGCCGAAAATTAGCGTTTTTAAGAGTATTGTATCGCAAAAATTACAATAATTCAATGGAAGGACCAACACGCTAGTAACAGGTTTCCGAATATGTAGGAATATATGGGTCATCCATTCAAGAACTAATCATAGCGTTTGTTATGGCATCTTTACAAATCTGGGCCTGATCGCCAAGCCCAGATGTGTGCTTTAGCTAGCCGAAAACTGTTGTATTTTGATGGGGGTACATGTAGCAAAAAACGCATAGCGCGCAAAGTATTTGATGAAAACCCGTGAATATTTTCCAGCTTCCGGGCAATTGAATGATGCAAGCCCATGTCTGATATCAGACTGATCGGATGAAATAAGCCCACCTAATAGGCCTCAGGCTCCTAAATAAAAAAAAGCAATCTCTGCCAAAGACCAGAATTTTCACGATTTTTTTCCGCCTTCGTTGCAACGATTAATAGAAAGCCGTTGGTACCACTGGCAAGTATTGTATTTGTTGTATTCAGCTACAAATTTTATTTCGATTCACTGCTCGATAACATGCCTCGCCGGGGCACTATTTGCGGGGCCTGAGCACTGCTTTCAGCAGGCAGAGAAAACAGCGAAATGAGCACCTCATGTGTAGAGGCGCGCACAGCTTGAAATTTTGACGGTAAAAGTTTTACAAGAAGTTTGTCACGTTGTAGCGCTTGAATTAAACTACTTCCTGTCGAAAGATGAAAGTCTAAACTCAATTAGGGAACCAGCGAGGTACAATTTTGTTAATACTGCCGAACGTGTAAATTATTTAGGAGTCTGATGCCTACTACATCAACATTTTCTGAACGTATTTGATCAAACTGTGTTGGAAAATGGACTCTAGGTAAGGTATATACCGCTAAATTGGGTATCGTAGCTCAACTTATTTATTGTTTGGTGGGAATTCGGAAGATTCCATTCAATGTGGGCGTTGAGGTCGGTGGGATCGTTTTATTAAGGGGGTGGGGGTATATTTGTTGCGTGTTTTTACTGATTAAAATCGGCTATTCGTGCCGTTTTGCAGCCGTTTACCGTCTCAAATCTTTACGACCAAGATATATTTTCAAGTAACACTGAATGGATTGATTTTCTTTAGTATTTTGTGGATTTACATCATCTGGTGCTTTGCTGAAATGCTAAAATGGTCGAAAATGCTGGTTTCTGGTGAGAACGTGTGATCATTGTAATGTCCATATCTGTCTCAAAATGAACTGACCGATATCAGCACTGATCCAATCAGTCTCATGGTATAACAGAATGATCAGAGACCCGGCTGAGGATGCTTAAGTTGTCAGATACAGACATTACAGACTAGTTTTAACTGGATTATCCTCCATTTTTGTATTCTTTTTACCTGCATCAGTGGCTATTTATTCACTCTTAGTGAAACTCAGAAACCTGAAATAATTATACAAGTTTATGACAAGTACCTGAACTTTGGTGCCTGCAATAATACAATATCTGGTTCAGAAAGATTCGTTTGACCCTGGCTAACGTCTGACATAAACCGGAAGGGTCATCCTGAATTTATATACCTGACATGGGGGGTGGGGACAGATTTTGTGATATTATTTGCATTGTCCTCCTTTCGAATTGGCACTTTTTGGCATCTATTTATAGAGGAAACATTCCTGGTTAATATATAACTAAATTCGACAGTTTCACGCTTCTGATTTTTCAGCAAAATCAAATTTAATCCACAAAATTGCCGAAAATTAGCGTTTTTAAGAGTATTGTATCGCAAAAATTACAATAATTCAATGGAAGGACCAACACGCTAGTAACAGGTTTCCGAATATGTAGGAATATATGGGTCATCCATTCAAGAACTAATCATAGCGTTTGTTATGGCATCTTTACAAATCTGGGCCTGATCGCCAAGCCCAGATGTGTGCTTTAGCTAGCCGAAAACTGTTGTATTTTGATGGGGGTACATGTAGCAAAAAACGCATAGCGCGCAAAGTATTTGATGAAAACCCGTGAATATTTTCCAGCTTCCGGGCAATTGAATGATGCAAGCCCATGTCTGATATCAGACTGATCGGATGAAATAAGCCCACCTAATAGGCCTCAGGCTCCTAAATAAAAAAAAGCAATCTCTGCCAAAGACCAGAATTTTCACGATTTTTTTCCGCCTTCGTTGCAACGATTAATAGAAAGCCGTTGGTACCACTGGCAAGTATTGTATTTGTTCTATTCAGCTACAAATTTTATTTCGATTCACTGCTCGATAACATGCCTCGCCGGGGCACTATTTGCGGGGCCTGAGCACTGCTTTCAGCAGGCAGAGAAAACAGCGAAATGAGCACCTCATGTGTAGAGGCGCGCACAGCTTGAAATTTTGACGGTAAAAGTTTTACAAGAAGTTTGTCACGTTGTAGCGCTTGAATTAAACTACTTCCTGTCGAAAGATGAAAGTCTAAACTCAATTAGGGAACCAGCGAGGTACAATTTTGTTAATACTGCCGAACGTGTAAATTATTTAGGAGTCTGATGCCTACTACATCAACATTTTCTGAACGTATTTGATCAAACTGTGTTGGAAAATGGACTCTAGGTAAGGTATATACCGCTAAATTGGGTATCGTAGCTCAACTTATTTATTGTTTGGTGGGAATTCGGAAGATTCCATTCAATGTGGGAGTTGAGGTCGGTGGGATCGTTTTATTAAGGGGGTGGGGGTATATTTGTTGCGTGTTTTTATTGATTAAAATCGGCTATTCGTGCCGTTTTGCAGCCGTTTACCGTCTCAAATCTTTACGACCAAGATATATTTTCAAGTAACACTGAATGGATTGATTTTCTTTAGTATTTTGTGGATTTACATCATCTGGTGCTTTGCTGAAATGCTAAAATGGTCGAAAATGCTGGTTTCTGGTGAGAACGTGTGATCATTGTAATGTCCATATCTGTCTCAAAATGAACTGACCGATATCAGCACTGATCCAATCAGTCTCATGGTATAACAGAATGATCAGAGACCCGGCTGAGGATGCTTAAGTTGTCAGATACAGACATTACAGACTAGTTTTAACTGGATTATCCTCCATTTTTGTATTCTTTTTACCTGCATCAGTGGCTATTTATTCACTCTTAGTGAAACTCAGAAACCTGAAATAATTATACAAGTTTATGACAAGTACCTGAACTTTGGTGCCTGCAATAATACAATATCTGGTTCAGAAAGATTCGTTTGACCCTGGCTAACGTCTGACATAAACCGGAAGGGTCATCCTGAATTTATATACCTGACATGGGGGGTGGGGACAGATTTTGTGATATTATTTGCATTGTCCTCCTTTCGAATTGGCACTTTTTGGCATCTATTTATAGAGGAAACATTCCTGGTTAATATATAACTAAATTCGACAGTTTCACGCTTCTGATTTTTCAGCAAAATCAAATTTAATCCACAAAATTGCCGAAAATTAGCGTTTTTAAGAGTATTGTATCGCAAAAATTACAATAATTCAATGGAAGGACCAACACGCTAGTAACAGGTTTCCGAATATGTAGGAATATATGGGTCATCCATTCAAGAACTAATCATAGCGTTTGTTATGGCATCTTTACAAATCCGGGCCTGATCGCCAAGCCCAGATGTGTGCTTTAGCTAGCCGAAAACTGTTGTATTTTGATGGGGGTACATGTAGCAAAAAACGCATAGCGCGCAAAGTATTTGATGAAAACCCGTGAATATTTTCCAGCTTCCGGGCAATTGAATGATGCAAGCCCATGTCTGATATCAGACTGATCGGATGAAATAAGCCCACCTAATAGGCCTCAGGCTCCTAAATAAAAAAAAGCAATCTCTGCCAAAGACCAGAATTTTCACGATTTTTTTCCGCCTTCGTTGCAACGATTAATAGAAAGCCGTTGGTACCACTGGCAAGTATTGTATTTGTTCTATTCAGCTACAAATTTTATTTCGATTCACTGCTCGATAACATGCCTCGCCGGGGCACTATTTGCGGGGCCTGAGCACTGCTTTCAGCAGGCAGAGAAAACAGCGAAATGAGCACCTCATGTGTAGAGGCGCGCACAGCTTGAAATTTTGACGGTAAAAGTTTTACAAGAAGTTTGTCACGTTGTAGCGCTTGAATTAAACTACTTCCTGTCGAAAGATGAAAGTCTAAACTCAATTAGGGAACCAGCGAGGTACAATTTTGTTAATACTGCCGAACGTGTAAATTATTTAGGAGTCTGATGCCTACTACATCAACATTTTCTGAACGTATTTGATCAAACTGTGTTGGAAAATGGACTCTAGGTAAGGTATATACCGCTAAATTGGGTATCGTAGCTCAACTTATTTATTGTTTGGTGGGAATTCGGAAGATTCCATTCAATGTGGGCGTTGAGGTCGGTGGGATCGTTTTATTAAGGGGGTGGGGGTATATTTGTTGCGTGTTTTTACTGATTAAAATCGGCTATTCGTGCCGTTTTGCAGCCGTTTACCGTCTCAAATCTTTACGACCAAGATATATTTTCAAGTAACACTGAATGGATTGATTTTCTTTAGTATTTTGTGGATTTACATCATCTGGTGCTTTGCTGAAATGCTAAAATGGTCGAAAATGCTGGTTTCTGGTGAGAACGTGTGATCATTGTAATGTCCATATCTGTCTCAAAATGAACTGACCGATATCAGCACTGATCCAATCAGTCTCATGGTATAACAGAATGATCAGAGACCCGGCTGAGGATGCTTAAGTTGTCAGATACAGACATTACAGACTAGTTTTAACTGGATTATCCTCCATTTTTGTATTCTTTTTACCTGCATCAGTGGCTATTTATTCACTCTTAGTGAAACTCAGAAACCTGAAATAATTATACAAGTTTATGACAAGTACCTGAACTTTGGTGCCTGCAATAATACAATATCTGGTTCAGAAAGATTCGTTTGACCCTGGCTAACGTCTGACATAAACCGGAAGGGTCATCCTGAATTTATATACCTGACATGGGGGGTGGGGACAGATTTTGTGATATTATTTGCATTGTCCTCCTTTCGAATTGGCACTTTTTGGCATCTATTTATAGAGGAAACATTCCTGGTTAATATATAACTAAATTCGACAGTTTCACGCTTCTGATTTTTCAGCAAAATCAAATTTAATCCACAAAATTGCCGAAAATTAGCGTTTTTAAGAGTATTGTATCGCAAAAATTACAATAATTCAATGGAAGGACCAACACGCTAGTAACAGGTTTCCGAATATGTAGGAATATATGGGTCATCCATTCAAGAACTAATCATAGCGTTTGTTATGGCATCTTTACAAATCTGGGCCTGATCGCCAAGCCCAGATGTGTGCTTTAGCTAGCCGAAAACTGTTGTATTTTGATGGGGGTACATGTAGCAAAAAACGCATAGCGCGCAAAGTATTTGATGAAAACCCGTGAATATTTTCCAGCTTCCGGGCAATTGAATGATGCAAGCCCATGTCTGATATCAGACTGATCGGATGAAATAAGCCCACCTAATAGGCCTCAGGCTCCTAAATAAAAAAAAGCAATCTCTGCCAAAGACCAGAATTTTCACGATTTTTTTCCGCCTTCGTTGCAACGATTAATAGAAAGCCGTTGGTACCACTGGCAAGTATTGTATTTGTTCTATTCAGCTACAAATTTTATTTCGATTCACTGCTCGATAACATGCCTCGCCGGGGCACTATTTGCGGGGCCTGAGCACTGCTTTCAGCAGGCAGAGAAAACAGCGAAATGAGCACCTCATGTGTAGAGGCGCGCACAGCTTGAAATTTTGACGGTAAAAGTTTTACAAGAAGTTTGTCACGTTGTAGCGCTTGAATTAAACTACTTCCTGTCGAAAGATGAAAGTCTAAACTCAATTAGGGAACCAGCGAGGTACAATTTTGTTAATACTGCCGAACGTGTAAATTATTTAGGAGTCTGATGCCTACTACATCAACATTTTCTGAACGTATTTGATCAAACTGTGTTGGAAAATGGACTCTAGGTAAGGTATATACCGCTAAATTGGGTATCGTAGCTCAACTTATTTATTGTTTGGTGGGAATTCGGAAGATTCCATTCAATGTGGGCGTTGAGGTCGGTGGGATCGTTTTATTAAGGGGGTGGGGGTATATTTGTTGCGTGTTTTTACTGATTAAAATCGGCTATTCGTGCCGTTTTGCAGCCGTTTACCGTCTCAAATCTTTACGACCAAGATATATTTTCAAGTAACACTGAATGGATTGATTTTCTTTAGTATTTTGTGGATTTACATCATCTGGTGCTTTGCTGAAATGCTAAAATGGTCGAAAATGCTGGTTTCTGGTGAGAACGTGTGATCATTGTAATGTCCATATCTGTCTCAAAATGAACTGACCGATATCAGCACTGATCCAATCAGTCTCATGGTATAACAGAATGATCAGAGACCCGGCTGAGATGCTTAAGTTGTCAGATACAGACATTACAGACTAGTTTTAACTGGATTATCCTCCATTTTTGTATTCTTTTTACCTGCATCAGTGGCTATTTATTCACTCTTAGTGAAACTCAGAAACCTGAAATAATTATACAAGTTTATGACAAGTACCTGAACTTTGGTGCCTGCAATAATACAATATCTGGTTCAGAAAGATTCGTTTGACCCTGGCTAACGTCTGACATAAACCGGAAGGGTCATCCTGAATTTATATACCTGACATGGGGGGTGGGGACAGATTTTGTGATATTATTTGCATTGTCCTCCTTTCGAATTGGCACTTTTTGGCATCTATTTATAGAGGAAACATTCCTGGTTAATATATAACTAAATTCGACAGTTTCACGCTTCTGATTTTTCAGCAAAATCAAATTTAATCCACAAAATTGCCGAAAATTAGCGTTTTTAAGAGTATTGTATCGCAAAAATTACAATAATTCAATGGAAGGACCAACACGCTAGTAACAGGTTTCCGAATATGTAGGAATATATGGGTCATCCATTCAAGAACTAATCATAGCGTTTGTTATGGCATCTTTACAAATCGGGCCTGATCGCCAAGCCCAGATGTGTGCTTTAGCTAGCCGAAAACTGTTGTATTTTGATGGGGGTACATGTAGCAAAAAACGCATAGCGCGCAAAGTATTTGATGAAAACCCGTGAATATTTTCCAGCTTCCGGGCAATTGAATGATGCAAGCCCATGTCTGATATCAGACTGATCGGATGAAATAAGCCCACCTAATAGGCCTCAGGCTCCTAAATAAAAAAAAGCAATCTCTGCCAAAGACCAGAATTTTCACGATTTTTTTCCGCCTTCGTTGCAACGATTAATAGAAAGCCGTTGGTACCACTGGCAAGTATTGTATTTGTTCTATTCAGCTACAAATTTTATTTCGATTCACTGCTCGATAACATGCCTCGCCGGGGCACTATTTGCGGGGCCTGAGCACTGCTTTCAGCAGGCAGAGAAAACAGCGAAATGAGCACCTCATGTGTAGAGGCGCGCACAGCTTGAAATTTTGACGGTAAAAGTTTTACAAGAAGTTTGTCACGTTGTAGCGCTTGAATTAAACTACTTCCTGTCGAAAGATGAAAGTCTAAACTCAATTAGGGAACCAGCGAGGTACAATTTTGTTAATACTGCCGAACGTGTAAATTATTTAGGAGTCTGATGCCTACTACATCAACATTTTCTGAACGTATTTGATCAAACTGTGTTGGAAAATGGACTCTAGGTAAGGTATATACCGCTAAATTGGGTATCGTAGCTCAACTTATTTATTGTTTGGTGGGAATTCGGAAGATTCCATTCAATGTGGGCGTTGAGGTCGGTGGGATCGTTTTATTAAGGGGGTGGGGGTATATTTGTTGCGTGTTTTTACTGATTAAAATCGGCTATTCGTGCCGTTTTGCAGCCGTTTACCGTCTCAAATCTTTACGACCAAGATATATTTTCAAGTAACACTGAATGGATTGATTTTCTTTAGTATTTTGTGGATTTACATCATCTGGTGCTTTGCTGAAATGCTAAAATGGTCGAAAATGCTGGTTTCTGGTGAGAACGTGTGATCATTGTAATGTCCATATCTGTCTCAAAATGAACTGACCGATATCAGCACTGATCCAATCAGTCTCATGGTATAACAGAATGATCAGAGACCCGGCTGAGGATGCTTAAGTTGTCAGATACAGACATTACAGACTAGTTTTAACTGGATTATCCTCCATTTTTGTATTCTTTTTACCTGCATCAGTGGCTATTTATTCACTCTTAGTGAAACTCAGAAACCTGAAATAATTATACAAGTTTATGACAAGTACCTGAACTTTGGTGCCTGCAATAATACAATATCTGGTTCAGAAAGATTCGTTTGACCCTGGCTAACGTCTGACATAAACCGGAAGGGTCATCCTGAATTTATATACCTGACATGGGGGGTGGGGACAGATTTTGTGATATTATTTGCATTGTCCTCCTTTCGAATTGGCACTTTTTGGCATCTATTTATAGAGGAAACATTCCTGGTTAATATATAACTAAATTCGACAGTTTCACGCTTCTGATTTTTCAGCAAAATCAAATTTAATCCACAAAATTGCCGAAAATTAGCGTTTTTAAGAGTATTGTATCGCAAAAATTACAATAATTCAATGGAAGGACCAACACGCTAGTAACAGGTTTCCGAATATGTAGGAATATATGGGTCATCCATTCAAGAACTAATCATAGCGTTTGTTATGGCATCTTTACAAATCTGGGCCTGATCGCCAAGCCCAGATGTGTGCTTTAGCTAGCCGAAAACTGTTGTATTTTGATGGGGGTACATGTAGCAAAAAACGCATAGCGCGCAAAGTATTTGATGAAAACCCGTGAATATTTTCCAGCTTCCGGGCAATTGAATGATGCAAGCCCATGTCTGATATCAGACTGATCGGATGAAATAAGCCCACCTAATAGGCCTCAGGCTCCTAAATAAAAAAAAGCAATCTCTGCCAAAGACCAGAATTTTCACGATTTTTTTCCGCCTTCGTTGCAACGATTAATAGAAAGCCGTTGGTACCACTGGCAAGTATTGTATTTGTTCTATTCAGCTACAAATTTTATTTCGATTCACTGCTCGATAACATGCCTATGGCACTGCTTTCAGCAGGCAGAGAAAACAGCGAAATGAGCACCTCAAATCCGGGCCTGATCGCCAAGCCCAGATGTGTGCTTTAGCTAGCCGAAAACTGTTGTATTTTGATGGGGGTACATGTAGCAAAAAACGCATAGCGCGCAAAGTATTTGATGAAAACCCGTGAATATTTTCCAGCTTCCGGGCAATTGAATGATGCAAGCCCATGTCTGATATCAGACTGATCGGATGAAATAAGCCCACCTAATAGGCCTGAGGCTCCTAAATAAAAAAAGCAATCTCTGCCAAAGACCAGAATTTTCACGATTTTTTTCCGCCTTCGTTGCAACGATTAATAGAAAGCCGTTGGTACCACTGGCAAGTATTGTATTTGTTCTATTCAGCTACAAATTTTACTTCGATTCACTGCTCGATAACATGCCTCGCCGGGGCACTATTTGCGGGGCCTGAGCACTGCTTTCAGCAGGCAGAGAAAACAGCGAAATGAGCACCTCATGTGTAGAGGCGTGCACAGCTTGAAATTTTGACGGTAAAAGTTTTACAAGAAGTTTGTCACGTTGTAGCGCTTGAATTAAACTACTTCCTGTCGAAAGATGAAAGTCTAAACTCAATTAGGGAACCAGCGAGGTACAATTTTGTTAATACTGCCGAACGTGTAAATTATTTAGGAGTCTGATGCCTACTACATCAACATTTTCTGAACGTGTTTGATCAAACTGTGTTGGAAAATGGACTCTAGGTAAGGTATATACCGCTAAATTGGGTATCGTAGCTCAACTTATTTATTGTTTGGTGGGAATTCGGAAGATTCCATTCAATGTGGGCGTTGAGGTCGGGTGGGATCGTTTTATTAAGGGGGTGGGGGTATATTTGTTGCGTGTTTTTACTGATTAAAATCGGCTATTCGTGCCGTTTTGCAGCCGTTTACCGTCTCAAATCTTTACGACCAAGATATATTTTCAAGTAACACTGAATGGATTGATTTTTTTTAGTATTTTGTGGATTTACATCATCTGGTGCTTTGCTGAAATGCTAAAATGGTCGAAAATGCTGGTTTCTGGTGAGAACGTGTGATCATTGTAATGTCCATATCTGTCTCAAAATGAACTGACCGATATCAGCACTGATCCAATCAGTCTCATGGTATAACAGAATGATCAGAGACAGACATTACAGACTAGTTTTAACTGGATTATCCTCCATTTTTGTATTCTTTTTACCTGCATCAGTGGCTATTTATTCACTCTTAGTGAAACTCAGAAACCTGAAATAATTATACAAGTTTATGACAAGTACCTGAACTTTGGTGCCTGCAATAATACAATACCTGGTTCAGAAAGATTCGTTTGACCCTGGCTAACGTCTGACATAAAACGGAAGGGTCATCCTGAATTTATATACCTGACATGGGGGGTGGGGACAGATTTTGTAATATTATTTGCATTGTCCTCCTTTCGAATTGGCACTTTTTGGCATCTATTTGTACAGGAAACATTCCTGGTTAATATATAACTAAATTCGACAGTTTCACGCTTCTGATTTTTCAGCAAAATCAAATTTAATCCACAAAATTGTCGAAAATTAGCGTTTTTAAGAGTATTGTATCGCAAAAATTACAATAATTCAATGGAAGGACCAACACGCTAGTAACAGGTTTCCGAATATGTAGGAATATATGGGTCATCCATTCAAGAACTAATCATAGCGTTTGTTATGGCATCTTTACAAATCCGGGCCTGATCGCCAAGCCCAGATGTGTGCTTTAGCTAGCCGAAAACTGTTGTATTTTGATGGGGGTACATGTAGCAAAAAACGCATAGCGCACAAAGTATTTGATGAAAACCCGTGAATTTTTTCCAGCTTCCGGGCAATTGAATGATGCAAGCCCATGTCTGATATCAGACTGATGGGATGAAATAAGCCCACCTAATAGGCCTCAGGCTCCTAAATAAAAAAAAGCAATCTCTACCAAAGACCAGAATTTTCACGATTTTTTTCCGCCTTCGTTGCAACGATTAATAGAAAGCCGTTGGTACCACTGGCAAGTATTGTATTTGTTCTATTCAGCTACAAATTTTATTTCGATTCACTGCTCGATAACATGCCTCGCCGGGGCACTATTTGCTGGGCCTGAGCACTGCTTTCAGCAGGCAGAGAAAACAGCGAAATGAGCACCTCATGTGTAGAGGCGCGCACAGCTTGAAATTTTGACGGTAAAAGTTTTACAAGAAGTTTGTCACGTTGTAGCGCTTGAATTAAACTACTTCCTGTCGAAAGATGAAAGTCTAAACTCAATTAGGGAACCAGCGAGGTACAATTTTGTTAATACTGCCGAACGTGTAAATTATTTAGGAGTCTGATGCCTAAGGGGTCGCGGAGGGAATCAACGTGAAGCGCTCGTCGAGGCTGATTCCGTGATGGGTGGTTAGATCACGTGACTGGCTGGGGTGGATGTAAAATTATGATTTCCGGGTGGGGGGTGCGGAAAAACGGACAAGACAGGCCGTCAAATGGGTCGAGGTGGGCCAACGGATCCTAAGAGGTCGAGCGGAGCGTTAATTCGAAGCGCTCATCGAGACCGGTCAGCAGATGGGTGAAGTAGATGCAATACTAGCATTTTCATGAGAAATAAAATCCGGAAACACGGATTTTACAGTTAAAACTGAGAAAAAAACGTATCAAATGAGTCGAATTGGGCCCCGGGATCGGGGAGGGTCTCGTCATGAAGCACTTGTCAATGTCGGTCACGTGACTGATGGGTGGGTAGAAAACTTGGATTTTTCTGGAACATTAAAATGCGGAATACGGAAACCGGGGAAATTCCCCATCAAATGGATCTAGGTGAACTTAGTGTGTAATCTAGAAGGGCCCGGCATGTAGACTACAACCGGCGTGGTTCTGAGCGGAAACTACATCATGCTGCTCATGCGCAGTCGAGGAGAATTAACGGATGCGGGCATTTTGGAGGTGCAAAGAGGCGTGTGAGTGATTGAGAGGTCACATCTCCTCAAAATGTGGCGTGCAGGGCCTCGTCTCGAAGCGCTCGACACGTAGACTATGCTTGGGCTGATTTGGACGGAAAGTAGCGTTATGGTGCGCATGCTCAGTCGAGGAATAGTAGCGAAATCGGGCATATTATGGGTGCACAGGGGCGTGTTTGAGCGATTGAGGGGCCATATCTGTTCCGAATCGGTCTTACGTTGTCTCCTATTGAAGCTCTCGTTGTGTAGACCACGACTCAAGTGATGTCCACGTGACTGTGATGTAATCAGATCTCAAGAAAAATATATTTTCTTTGGGTATGCATTTAAAAATAAATCGGCTTTCTT
Source organism: Hanleya hanleyi (assembly GCA_036873755.1). NCBI lineage: Eukaryota > Metazoa > Mollusca > Polyplacophora > Lepidopleurida > Hanleyidae > Hanleya > Hanleya hanleyi. The sequence continues at coordinate 136,889 of JAVTVY010033683.1, read as the reverse complement.
ACCGTCATACAGAAAGAAGATTGTAAACATGTATCCTTTGAGCCACCAAGCCTCCAAATTACTAAGTCCTTGGTCGTAAATTATGGAAGGACCTTTAATAAAATTCGTGTATATTTCGGAAGGCTGAAACACAAGGCATGTATGTATGCAAACAATGACAAGCTAAGGATGACCTGATAAAACCTCGGGTGATCGTCTCAATTTCAATTTCAATTTATTGTACTAGAAACAAGCCCATTTAGGACAGAGTACAATCACTAGAACAATCACATCAATCAATAAAAAAACAGAGAGGGGCCAATACATACCAATAGTAGACCACGTTCAAGTTGCAGACTAGATGAAGAGTCCTTATACAGACATATCATGTTAATTATCAAGAAGGAAGTAAATAGATTGCATATTGCCGAGATACATGTAACTATTATATGAAGGTGCATATCCTTCTATATATTAGTCAATGGGCAATAAAGTAGACATTTGGATATCAATAGACCTAGTCAGCATTTTGTATTATTACAAAGTAATGATATCCTAAAATATTGTGTACAACATTTGGAATGATTGATAGTGGACCGGTTGCATCACTGTGGAACACGTGTACCGCTAAGCTGAGATTTTCGGTGTTGGAACGAGTTGTAAATAAAGTGAGCGATAGGGGTACAGAGTACCTCAGGGGGGTCAAGAAGTAGTATTCCTATCTCATTCAGACTATCACATTGAGCATTGTTTGTAGATCGAGATGATGTAATCACTGATATCAGGCCCCATGACGATGAAAAAGTCAACCCTAAACTTATCAACCAAACCATGTAATCTTATTCACCACCTCGAGATCGAGATATAGCTGATCACATCTCCATTAGTCATTGGTGATTTTAATCATCCTGCTCATTGGCGCATCTCTCGGAAACTTACTTAAATCAATCTCTGTCACGTCTTTGTATAGATGAGTGTACTTTAAAATTGGCTAACATTGCTATTATAGCATCGGGAAAGCATATATTCTGAAAGTTTCAAAGTTTAGACATAGTTTTGTTGAAAAATCTCTATGGATAATTCCAACCTTTTATAAAATGAACACAACCCCGGATGAATATATTTGGCGTGAGACGGCTGGCTCTGAGCAGAGTCCAAGATGAAAAATAATTCCAAGGGTTTAACCTGTCAACAAAACATGATTAATATGGTCTTTCGTTTCTAGGTTGGTGGATTTATATAAAACTTGCTGGTCATTCGTGATAATTGACACCTATCCGGAATTCGAGATACAGGGAGTAGGGAAAAGAAAGCGACAATTGTCAAGGTATGGTAAAGTTATTTTATTCTCATTTCCAGTCCTTATATTTTGTTCACTGTGGAATAGAGATATATTCATCGTTTCTTTCCCATCCCCTTATCTTCTATCTCGTATTAGTTTGTTTCCTTCGCTCTCTCTTCTTTCTTCATCCAGATTTCTCAGGGGTGCTTGAAAACATAAAAAGTCTTTGAATTTTATATTATCCATTTTCAGGCCTTGAAAGTACTTGAAATTCCAGATTTTTGTCTGTCGGTCCTGAAAAGTTCTAAAATGTTAGCCTTGATTGATTGTTGGTTACATTATTCTATGCCGTTTGCGAACATTCAAGTATCGAGAATGCAAGAAAAAAAATCATTCGGAACTCATGGGAGAAAAAAAGAGAGTAGATTTAGGTCCTTCAAAGTCTTGGAATGATATTTTTCCAGGACTTTCAAGCACCTTTCAAGCATTACATACACAGAGCTCTTGCAATCTCCATACCTTGTACTTGAATGCTCGCAAACGGCATACAATAACGTGACCTTGAAGGGATCTTAATCTACTGTTTTCCCATGACTTCCAAGCATCTTTCAAGCATTACATACACAGAATGTTATCTTCATTTGTTCTCACGTCAAACGATCCAATTATTCGACTGTACTGGCTGGGCTGATCAGTGTCCAGGGTAATAGGAATTGTGAGCACTCTCGTGTTCTGGCACATGTAGGCACCGTCTTGGTATGACTGAAACAAGGTTGAAAACGACGTTAAACAATACTACTCACTCACTCCAATTATTCGATCCTATTGACATTCGATCACCCATCCTTGGGTTTTTAATGAAAATTACGATCGAATATTCTGAAATATTTCCGATCATCTCACTAAAAATAAATCCTTTTAGTTCCTTATAAATTCTTTGCTAAATACGTCAAAAAAACAACAACACATTGTTACATAGGAGTGGGTGATGACATTTCCTGCTTAATTATGGTGTCTTTTCAATGAAGGTTCAAGTTAATTGATACTGTAATTCGTTATCTAAGTTTTTGTTTTCCTAGGTTGTGAACAGCTGCCATCCACCTGACCACCATGCGGATCTTGGTGTTATTGGTATCATTATCAGCGGTATATGCGTACCCCAAGTTTCAGGATCGAATTCCTAACGGCCCAAATGTACAACACCCATGTGATAGCCTCCTAATGTGGCCCGGCGTAGGGCACTTTAACGCTCCGGGAGGCGGGAAACGCAATCCATTTGGTTTGGTAAGATCTTATTTGATTGTGTCTGAACTGACAAACCGGTTGTGTGAAAATGAGGGTTCCATGGCAAAGTTACCCTAGTTGGAAAACGGCCATCTTCGTTCCACTCGGCACTGTCTATACTGCACTATAATGTAGAACATAATACCTCCACCCGTGCTATTAGGAATCCATATTGGCGTCCATGTTGAAAGCACAGTATCACACCGAAACTCCGAACAGCGCATGTCAGCTGTATGACTTCCGTTATCATGGAGATCAGCTTGAGATGAACAATCAGGAGAACACCTCTAATTAGAAGAGATCCTTCGGGGGTAGAATCGAGGGAATATTCATTTCATTTGGATATATATTTTATCTCCTGATAAAGAAGAAATACAACGAGGATTATGTGAGCGAAAATACATCCTATAAATGGTGTGCCTCACGTGTGGCGGATCACGGTTTACACCGGAGAGGTGCAGAATCCTTATAGACTGTAGTACTCTCTGTTAAATCAAGATATTAACAGACAGTGATAGTGTACTGTTCCAACTGTCTCCCCTTCAGTGATTGGTCATTCGACCCCGCCATTTTAAACTAAGACGAGCATTCTCATTGGATCACTATTTATAGGAGCCACCCCAATCTTCATTCTCAAAGAGAGCCGTGTCTACCCGCGGGAGACCAAAGCGACTCTCATGTAAACTGGTGACATTTTGAATCTCCAATCTGAAAGCGAGGCAGCATGACATCACTCGCTCGACCGGGACTATTCATTCTCAAAGAGAGCCGTGTCTACCCGCGAACTACTTCCTGTATTAGATAACTCGCTTTCACGGCCAAGTATACATACCGACAATAATTTGTTCGCGATTGATATGCTCCGAAACGGAAAGAGTCATTTCCCAATTATATAGCCCACGTTATGTTTAGCAATTCGCTTCTAACTCGGCGGAGTCAGCAGGTCAATGACAAGCCGGATACAGACGAAAAATCATACGCCGCCTACTCACCCCCCAAATTTTGGGGGGATGGCTCCCATTTACCCGTGAGACTCTTTCTCGCAGTAGGGAGTCTCGCGAGACGAGAATGCCCAATCTTCATACACAACCACGTGACTGTCGCAGCTGACCGATGACATAGCGCGGCCTCATTTTCGATTTCAAAATCTGGCGTCTAACTTGGAAAATGTTGTTGTTGCTGCATCACCCGATCATTGGCCCTCCGTAGAAGGGTCCAATAATATAGGCTAAGAATCCTTACACCATTAATGCGCGAGGTACTATGACTTCGACGGAACAGGACGAGCAGTCGCGAATGTCTCCGTTCGTGTTAAGATGACCCATTCGCGACTGCTCGGCCTATTCCGTCGAAGTCATAGTACCTCGCGCATTAATGGTGTAAGGATTGTACAGCTCTCAGCTGTAAACCGTGATCCGCCGCACGTAAGGCACATCACATGCTATAGGATATGTGTTTCCGCTCACATACATGTAGTCCTCGTTGTATTTCTCCCTCATCAGGAGATAAAATATATCTCCAAATGAAATGGATATTCCCTTGATTCTACTCGCGAAGGATCTCTTCTAATTTGATGTGTTTCTCCTGGTTTTGCCTCTCGAGCTGCTCTCCATGGTAACGGAAGTCATACAGCTGACATGCGCTGTTCAGACTTTCGGCGTGATACTGCGATTTCAACATGGATCTGAATGTTTGAAAGGAAGAAGAAGAGTTACTTTCCCTTACAATATCCCAGTGATGTCCCCTGTCGTGACGTCGACTATCTGTTTTGTCTGTAGCAAGGAATGATGAACTTGGAGCCAAAATCAGCCAAAATTGAACCTCTCGGACTCGATCACGATCGATGCCTCCGATAATCTATGGTATACTAGAGTTTTCGGTTGCATATTATAATACACCTGTGGTATATCGTAGTACATGTGTGATATACCTAGAGTTACGTCCCATATCCTGACGTCGACTATCTGTTTTATTGTATGAAATAGATAGTCGACGTCAAGACGTCACAACAACTCATTACTTTACTATCATATCAATCATCATCAATGTAAGATGGCGAACCTTTTTAAGATCTGCTTTTAATCAGATAGAAATTCTACTTCCTAGAAATTTCTGCGAGAAGCGTCAATGTAGGTCTCAACCTCCAGACACAGGGTTGTCTCCCCTTCTGTCATGTTGAATTTCACATAATGGGAGACAACGCTATTCTCTAGGTTCTGTAGGTCAGTGAGCAGAGTAGAATCAAACCGGTGTTGTAAATATCAAATGTGTGGGGCACATTTAAACACTAAGCAGATAATTGCTCTGATCTGTACAATTGATCGATATTCTTTTTATTGTTTGTTTGGTACAGGCATTTAAAGCAGAGGGCTTCAGATGGACCGAGCACCTGTGCCGTCTTGATTCTGACAGAGATGGCCGAACGAACGGAGACGAACTCGGAGACCCGGAATGCACGTGGACACCCGGAGCTACTCCGAGCAGATCCGTCAATGTTTCGCATCCAGGTACGTAAAGGTTCACAGAACTGTGATGTTCTGCTATCGGGCGAAGATATAACAGGTAAAATGGATCTGTCTCTTGCTCTAACAATAATCATAGCTCAGCAAAATAATCAAGGTGAAAAGACTAAAACTCTACATACGATGTTGTAATGAAAGAGTTTTAAATGTGTTGGATGAATTCTATAAAATATGATAGATACATAAATCATGGTAGTTCAGTGGTCATTATGGAAAATATGCAAATTCATGAAAGAAGAGTTCATATAATTCTGTTGGAATATGGCCGGAGCATTACATGGTTGTAGCACCTGGTCAGAAACAAATCGTGGGGGCACGATGCTCCTTGTTGTCCACTAGAACAAAAAGACGGGAAGTCCCAGTCTTTAAGACGAAGTCATCATATGAGAGCTGGAAGTGTATGTGATAGACAGTTTAAAGACTGCAAACGTGTATGTCCGACCATTGCGCTGCAGTGAAATATTTCTCTTCTGGTCGGATGGATCAAAATATTGGCAGATACTATCAAAACGAGTTGACAGAGGATTAATTTCACAGGAAAAAGTGTTTTTCTAAAAGCAAGAAAATAATAAGGATCTATAAACTAGATCTATATCCTAGAATTTTAATCCATTTCTAGAAATAAGAAATATCTTCTTGTACTTTCAGAGGACAGAAGAGGAAGAATATTGTTTAATACCTAACATAATTACCTCCCTTAGTTGCTTGTGGTGATAGCTTTCATATTTACGTTCAATATTTAATGTAGAATCATTTCTTTGAAATATCTTTCTTGTTTTAAGAAAATAATCTGTCCGTGGAATAAGAATTGTTTTCTTAAGAAAATCCTTCAAATGTGTGAGATAAACTTTCTTTCCCCCTGGCCAGATTATCTTTCTCAAAACAAGAAAATGGCATTTTCCGTCCCAAAATACGTTGCGGAATTCAGAAAAAGTGATTCTAAATTAAATAATAAATCTAAATCTAATATGTGAGCTATCATCACAGGCAAATTTGGGGTCATTACATTGGATAGTGAAAACATATGTTAACACTTTTGTCTTCTGAATATGCAAGAAAATACTTCTTCTTTCTAGAAACGCATCAAATTCTAGAATACTGATATATTTTCTATTAGTTTCGATATATGATCGGGTTTTTTTTTCATTGGTAGGTATCTGTCAGCCGATTGATTCCGATCATTGCCGAGCCTTGCAGGGAAATGACATCAAATGTGAAATTTACAGTTGCCCCTATATCAACCAGCCTGATGTTAAAGCGTTGGATCTGAGGTTCCCCAGAACAAAAGTTCCGGCCAAAGAAACGACTTACATCTGTAAAATATTCGAAGTAAGTCGGTCAACACCATTTCACCCCTTTTTGCACTTTTTTTTATCTGGGGGCTAGATGGGAAGTCTGTAGAGCAACACTTGTATTCCGAGTCCGGGTTAAGTTGAAGCATAGGGAAGTACACTTATACCATGAGACCAACGAATCTATCACAGCTGTGAAAGTCTAAGTTGATTGTGGAATGGAGGAAGTTGGTCGAGATGTTTCATTGACTGTATGAGCCAATTATTCATATAGACAACCCAAGGGCTCGTCTCTAAGCTGCCGCCAAAGGACGTCCGTGTCGTGATTCCAGCGATGTAGGTCCACTTTGCGACAATTTCATGAATATTATTAATATTGATTAATGAATCAATTCCTCTTGTCTGTGACTCTTTGTTCATTGACGGTCTTGGTAACTACATTTCTATTTATACACAAACTGCAGCTCAGAGCATATCCTATTTCAGACATTTTATTTTTGCGGTAGTTGTTGCTAAGGCTTCGAGACCCGGGATCTCATGGATAATTTAATCAGTAATACATGCGTTAAAAGTATAAGCAAAGAAACTGGAAGTTCAACTTCTGATTTTTTTCCTGAGATTTGGTATTATGTTGAGATAGATATCAGATATCGAAATCCCTTAAGGCACTGGAATTGAAGAAGACCCGGATGTATCACAGCGCCATCTACCTATATGAACTATCTATGTTATTGTTCTCCAGGGATTGGAGGATCTCCATTATCATGCCATCGCTTTTGCGCCAATCCAAGATAACCGGAAGATTCTCCACCACATGTTACTATACGGATGTGAAGGACCAGACGTCCACGAAACGGTGAGTTGGGGTTGTCATTGTTTGAATGATGTGAACGACTCACCAGTCAGGGATGTATCTTTTGGCACTCTACCTGCAAACACAGTCTCCAACAACCATTTTAGGGGTTTCTTTAAATTTCCCTTACCGGAAGTTACCCAGTACATCGCACAAAACCTGAATGTATAGACAAATGAGGATTCATATCCCCGAGAATAAATAATGAGCTAAGTATATCCCTCGAAACGCTCATCAACAGATAAAATCTCAGCTACCTGACGAACAAAAAACAAAAACAAAAACAAATTACACCTGATCTTCAGTCTACCTACACTTTGGATTTGAGGTTTTCTCCTATCTTTTAACGTGCGTATTTGACACTTACATGTACCTCTATTGTCAAAAATCGACATGGCGAAGGACCTATTTTATTGTGGCTAATTTCAATCAGTAACACATGTGGTAAAACAGGGTTTTTTTTAGGCAGTTTTTCATCGGGGTATTCCCGATGAAAACGAATTTGAATGGAGTTTTTGCGATTTTTTCAAAATTGAGTTTTGATCTAGAAATTTAGTTTTCTGGGTTTTTGGGGGAAGTGCGCGCCGTAGTTGCGGAAAAAATTGAGTTTTCTTCATACAAGATTGAGTTTATGTAACACAGGGGCGAACAAAAATGTCCCGATCACGGGAAAGTTCTCGAGACCGAAAGTTCACAATACAAGGTTGTTGTTGTTGTTCGTGTCACCTTCGTCTCTATGTCAGTAAATGTCCGTATGAGAGCCCACTCTTCACGTCATCTCTGCCACTTCCCGGGTTTCCGTATGTTTGTTTAGCTGCAGACACCGCGTCTCGTCATGGGATATCCAGTGAAAATGAAACAAGCTCAAGAAGCTTTCGCGGGGATTATTTTTCTTGTCGTTGACTACAGCGCCTCTACAATGTCGTAATATCACGACATTATAACGTTTTACGTTGATTTATCTTATCTCATGACAAGGGAGACAATTCGCTGTCGAGTACCGCCAGATACAATTTCAGCGCCTCAACACGTGGCAGACGATTGCCAAACGTAAGTGAGAAAATCTCAAGAGCACGAAATGAAAAATATATTTGTCATACTTCTTTGATCTGTTGGAACTCTGAACGCGTATAATACCTGCCTCACGTCGAAGTGAAGTGCTTCGCCCTGTGTTTTGTAGTGCAAAACAAGCAACATGCAACCTCTGCTCTTGTTACGGTAAATTGAGAATTTATCGTTTAGACTTCAAAACTAACGAATAAATTATTGTAATACACGAATGCTTGGGAGGCATTTCTGTAAAATCGTTCACCATGCTTTATTTCTGCCGCGAAATTAACACATTATGATTACTCCTGTGACAGTGTCACTTGTTTTTCTGTCATAATGAAGTCAGTTTGAAAGTACTGACAAATAAATATAAAACAGCATATTGGAAGGTGAGAATAAATTTTATAAATTCAATGCACTTACAATGGAAAACGAACTTGGTTCCGTGGTGTGTCGTTTCAATTCATGCTACAAAATTCGCAAGGCTAAAACCAAAGGGGGGGCTGAGGGGAGATCATGAGATGTATGTGATCGCAGTGCTCCCATCACCATGAATGGAGGTCGTTCAATTAAAACAATGACCTTGGCTTAAGGGTAAAATAATTAAAAAAAACAAAGATAAAACAAGAGCAAGTTGTTTTCTCACCAAATATGGGGCATTCATGTCTTGTAACAATTGGTTTTTTACCTGCCTCCACCAAGCATGACAGTTTCAATACTTGTGCCAATTTAATACAAGAATTTTTTACATTCTACGATTAAAACAAAATAAAAATTGAGTTTTATAATTTTTTAGATGAAAAAGGCAAAAAAATTGAGTTTTATCATTTTTTTGATGAAAAAGGCAAAAAAATTGAGTTTTAGTGACATTGATATGCAAAAAAAATTGAGTTTTCCTATATTTGAAATTGAGTAGATGAAAAAATTTTGCCTAAAAAAACACCTGTAAAAATATGAGCAAAGAAATTAAATGTTCGTCTGTGAATTTTTTTCTAAGATAGCATTTTGAGCGCAAATATTTGACTAAACCCTAAAATCTCATTGAAATTCTCGTCATTTACCAACCACCTCGTTGGGGGTCTAATAATACTCCAGCCACCAGTCAGATTTTTGGACCGGATTCGGGGCCTTCGCGCACATCGCCGGAAGTGACATCATATATAGTAAAATAGATGTTTGCCAAACATTTCGATTACTTTTCAAGTCTGCATAATACCTCTGTTGACCTAGCGTTAAAAAGAATTATCTGGAGATTATTTTCCCTGTTTGTCTGGACAGAGCATATGAAAAGTAGTTCGTTCATGTGCAACACTGAAGGAGATGTTCGGCCGGATTAAAACTGAACCGTGCGTACGTGGGTTTTCCCCTATACGCCATAACAACGTAGTAAAAGTCAACTTCCGCTATTGGAGGCAGGGATGATAAATGAGCCTGCGAAATGGAGCATGCGCTGTGGGGAGGATGGTTATTTACTAGGTTCTCTCCATCATATGAAAAAGATTTATATTAAAAAAAGACCATGATCAAAATACCTAATTTTTTCGAATATTCCCTTTTTTCAAGTTGTACTTCAATATAAGACTAGGACGCTTTTCCATAAACATTTTGTGCGTTTTTGTACTAGGGAAATCCATAGTGGGCGTAAGGTAACGACCGACAACTCAGGCACAGACCCTAACACATTTCAAATAGGGAAAACTATAATTTCGCATGAATAATCTAAAAAATTGATGAAATTAAATTATATATGCATTGGTGAACAATTATGCAAAATTGTATACAAATATGGCTAAATTTCAATTTATTAGGAATAAATGTAACCTGCGAATAGATAGGAAAATGAAGAAAAAATATGCGTATTTAGAAAGAGAACGGATAACACCCATTGTGTATGATGTATTATGTCATGGCGATTTCCGTCCGCTCATATATCAGACTGTCCGTCCGTTCGTGTCCGGTCTTTATCTGGGACAGTTTTCAATCTACAGTTCCATCCTGTCCAGTCTATATCTATGACAGTTTTCTATCCACGGTTGCAATTTTAGGTAAAGGCGATATGTCGCGTACCAAAATTGAGGTCGAGGTCAAATGTCAAAAGCCACTCTGGCCTAAAATCAGAAAATCATTAAACACTGCTAAACAAATTTGTGAGTGGATTCATATGGGGGAAATGATTTGCCGTACACCAAACTGGAGGTCAAGATCACTGAGAAACAAAAATCAGGAAATCATTGAAAATCACATTGGTGTCAGTAGATACATCAAGGGGAGACGATGTGTCATGTACCAAAATTTAGTTCAAAGTTCAAAGGCCAAGGTCACTGCGACCCCAAAATCAGGAAATAATTAAAAAAAAAATCACATTTTTGGTGTCAGTAGATACATAAGCGCGAGCCGATGTATCCCGCACCAAAACTTATGTCAAAGGTTAAGGTCAGTGACACCCCAAAATCAGGAAATTGTTTAAAATCGCGATTTTTGTGTCCGTAGATAAGGGAGACGATGTGTCATGTATCAACAATTAGGTCAAAAGTCACCGTGGAAGTCCTTGAAAATCGTTCTTTTCGTGTCAGTAGATACATTATGGGGAGAGCTGTCACGTACCAAAATTTAGGTCACGGTCAAAGGTCAAGGTCACTGACATAAAAATCAAAAGATTGTTAATAATCGCGATTTTTTGTGTCCGTATATACATTAAAGGGAGACGATGTGTTATGTACCAACTGTTAGGTCAAGGTCAAAGTTCAAGGCGTGACCTAAACATCAGGAATTTTGGTGTTGGAGGATACATCAGACGATGTCTTGTGCGGGCGTATTTCAATTTTTGCTCTTGTTTTTGTTTGAGTTATTTACGTGTTAGCTGGAAATTTGAGATAAAATTATGTTTAGTTCTAAAAAAAAGTTTACAGTTATTTTTTCACCATTTGCCTATCATGTGTTAATTTGAGATGAGAGATACGCCATGCTAGTGGACATTCATAGCATAAGGCGATATGATGACCCCCGATTTTTATTTTGGTGTGTGTATAACAGTACTAATTAGGATTAATCACAGGCTGTGTTTACTTTATGATGTATTTCTCAGGATCCTCACGAGTGCGGTATGACGGAGTCTGACTGCCAGGAGATTGTGGCGGGCTGGACGATAGGCAGGAAGGGATCCTGTTTGCCTCCCGATGTCGGAGTCAGCTTCGGAAAGGGTTACTTCTCCTACTTCGCCCTACAGATTCACTGGAATAACGTTGAAAACCGTGACGACTATTGGGGTGAGAACAATATATTCATACCGGTGGGAAAGGAATGTTAGTCCATTAAGAGCGTTAGTCTCAGAGAATACATAAACATAGTCTAGTTTCCTGCAAGAGAGAAGCGATCAAGAGTTTTCAACGATGCCGGCGAGACACCACGATGTTCAAAATATATCAAATCCGTATCGCTGATCAGTATTCTTAATCCATCCGAGTTTCGTTGTAAAATTGTTATCTAGATAATGGTATATCTCAGTCACGCTTTGATTGTGACTGTTCATATGAACGGCATGGGATTTCTTCACGCCGGTATATGGTAGAATTATCTAATCGGGTGATAAGTTATGCTTCATTGATTATACTTGGGATCCACAAGTAGATATTGAGAAAAACCTCTATTGTAGAAGTGGAAATTGTTCGCTTGTGCCATACTTTCAACACAAGCAAGAATACCTTCTGGGTTCATGGAAATATTTGAACAAAAATCGTTCCATCCATTTCAATGGGCTTCCAATGCCTTATATGTATTATCCAGTCACAAAAATGATAACGTTGTGAACGTTGATTAAAAACTAATAACTCATTTTATTTTAGCTATTATATTTGCTTTTCAATTGTATGCTCTTGTAGATTCCTCTGGGTTACGGATCTATTACACCCCGCAACTTCGACCGATAGAGGGCGGTAGTGCTCTGACTGGACAGCTTAACATCGATATTCCACCAATGAGCGAAGAAGTCACGCACATTGCGAAGTGCGAGCCTTTCTGCACCAATCATCTGCTACCACACGCAATTAACATCTCTTCGGTCATGCTTCATATGCACTACCTCGGTAAGTTTAACCCTATCTAGCCTGGGCAATTTTGAGTGTACCAGAGCCTTGTGTTGTGGGGGGGGGGAGTGCCCTCCTAAATATTTTCGCTATCCCTGAGGCTAGGGGGCTGACGCTTACCATACTATATCTTTGGGGCAAGCTCTACTAGAAAATGTAAAAAAATTCAAGATGACCGCCACGATGACGTCAAAGTGACGTCATCTTCTAAAATGGCATTTTTTGGTCGATTTTTCGATTATTTTTATTTAAAAGTTTTCTTCGCAAAAACTGCATGATAAATTAGTAAATAATAATTTGATACGAAATAAAACATGTTTTACCCACGTTTCCATGCAGAAAAGCACACATTTTTAAGAAATATGACGAAAACGTCAGTTTTTTGGTACCCCACATAACCGCCATTTTGAATTTATCCATGATCCTCTGCTTGGGGGAACATGCAAATAGGCTCAAAACCAACAAGGGGGTGTGGGGGAGGGGGCGGGAAGTGTCCCCCCCGGCCAGGTAGAGTTAAGTTATTTTTTTTTCGGCAGAGGGCCTTTACGTTTATCCAGCGTCCCTTGCCCATTTTGAATGATCGAACAGAATTGACTGGCAGCACCACACATGACCTTCGAGCACTCAACTTGCGGTGACGATATTATTCAATTGACTGCATGAGTTGAAAATTTTACTACATTGAATCCAAAAGTTTATAAAGTATTCCCCCTGACCTGGAGCATATTTGTCTGTTAGCTGCATGAACTCGTAATTTTGCTATAAAAAATTCTAAGTATTCAAGTTAATCGCCCAGTAAACTAATGCATTAAAAACATATAAATACATTAAAATTTAGTCAACAAACCGATCTCTCTCAAATAATCCGATCTCTCTCAAATAATCTAAAATACAATCTTCTTTTATTCGACTAAAAAGATCTTCTAGAGTACCTGCTCGATAAAAGTTATCTCTTACAATCTTAAAATCTATACAGTCGATAAGAATATGTTTCACCTTGAGATCTTCGTGGCATGGCATACACATTGGGACTGGCTCTTTTTCAGCAAATGTTCGTGAAATCGAATACAACGTTGTATCTGGATCTAGACATCATATGTTATCGAGTGAGTGAGTGGGTGAATACGATTTAACGTCGCTTTGAACTATATTTCAGTCATATTACGACGTTGGGTCCTATTCCTTTTCACACCCGGGAACCACACGGGTGAGGTCCTATTCCTTTTTACGCTCGGGAACCCCATGGGTGCCTCAGTTAGTCGCCTCTTACGACAAGCTGTCTGAGGAGCTGAGGCCTATTCTTACCATGACCTGCGGTGTGCACAACGACATCCCAGGTCAATCCCCGGAAGCCCCACGAACACAGATTGGCAGTCAAATGTAGAAATAAAATAAACCAGCCCACGAAGGCCTATAAACTGGGTCCTACGGGAGTATATTGTACTGGATTGATTATAACAGTCGCAGTAGCCTGAGCTTGTACACTAAAAAACCCCCCAAAATTTTTTAACATGTTATGAAATATTTCCCGACTATAACACCAGCAGAATATTCCTTGAATTGATTCCTTAGCATGGTATTGATTATTCTTTGCTATGTTGTAGAATATTTCGCTGGGGCTCCATCGCTGGAATATTCCATTTATTTTTCAGTGCATGATTTACAATGCCTTTCTTTTTACAGGAAGGAGGGGTGCTTTTGAGCACTTCCGGAACGGTTCCTTATTGAGGACTATCGCCGAGGACGACTACTATTTCTACGAGTCTCCCAACGCTTATTTACTTGACCCACCGGTGTTGTTCGCTCCAGGTACGCTGATGAGAAAGGACTACATCTATATTAAAAGTTCGCTACGTAACATAACTAGAAGTATTATTGAGATTTCTTGATTGCCATATTGACTGATGTCTGGAAGTTTTTAATGACATCTGACACATTTTAAGAAACTTCGTTAGAATCACCCAAATACGTGATGAAGATTTTTCTCCATCAACAGATCATCTTATTCTAGATATCACGAAAAAATAGGTTGAGCATGTCTTCGTGAATCGGGGAGGGGGTATTTTGTGCGAAAATACGGCGATTTCAGCATACAAGCGAGAATGTGAACGGTGGACGATTGATTATATGAGTGAACAAGATGGCAGTTGAAAATATAGACTGTGTGGTAGCGGTAGCTATACGCTCGGAACTGTTAGTCCCTGGTATGGCGAAATAAACCGTATGTCAGGAGATTGCATCATCCGGGCTAGTTCCGATTAGAACTTCCCTAAACTGGTTTAGGCCCGAAGCTAGAACTTCGGGAATCTTCGGTTCATGCACTGATATCGTCAGATGGGGGTTGGGTGTCTTTGAGATGAGTCGGGTGGTGGAGGGACAATTTTATCGGGGGATATTTTAGCTGTATAGTACTCTGGGTGTTGCTGGGCGGGGCACACCTCTAGGACAATTGCATGAGTGCAACACGGGCTGTATGGCATACTTGTTCTGAAATATATACCCACATTTGACATGATATACACGGCATATTGATGGCATCTACCAGGCGAGCCGCATTTGAATAGAGTAATTTCCCTGATTAAATCAGTTTGGAGAGGGTGGGGGCTCAGCCCCCCAGTTTCAACAAGAGCTGGGTGACTCTTTCATGATTTTGGGCCTAATGTGACTAGATATACAGGCCGGTTTTTTTTCCCGCGGAGCTTCGCGCCGCCCTGTAGTCTAGGTTTTCACGGAGCGGCGACTATGCACTGGAGGAACACGTTGCTGTTTGGTTTAAAATGCTCTGATTTGTTCATTCTTCTGTTCCGTTCGCAATGACCAATAACTGTTTTAGATGTTAATTTACATAGAAATTGCATAAGCTTTATTGGACTATTAGCCGATTATCAAATTTAGAAATATGCGTTCATATTATTTCTTATTTGTGTTCACATATTTCCCTCCAGACGTGTCCGCGCTCTCTAACCCTCTGTTGAAATGTTAATTTCTTCGAGATTACTGCGTATAGTTCGAATTTTGGAAAGGAAAAATACTTTTTTTACATTCAAAAGTTATCAATTCAATTTTTCTTTTAAATAACGAGAAAAATCACAAGAACAATATCAAAATGCAGTTGATTATATAGTGATGATATGTCGTTTTATATGCCGGAAATCGGCCAGAATGCGTCTGCAGCCATCTAGGAGCGCGGAGCTTCCGGGGCATAGGCGGCCCCTGGACGCTCGCCTAAAGTGCTATGATAGTCGAGCCCCCCCCCGGTTTTTGGGAGCTCCTGCAAAATATGCCCCAAACAGCAATGATATACCCGTACCGTTCGATCTTGGGTCGATGTCGTTTGAAAACTGCCGGTATGATTGGGACGTCTCTTGTACATTACAGGTGATGAGTGGAAAACAACCTGTGTCTATCAATCCAAGTATGGATTCCGGAAGAGGAATCATACAGTTTACTACGGGGACAGTACACAGGTAGATGGCCTAATAATCGGCTCTCATTATGGAGGACAGTCAACTCAATGGGCTTCTTCAGCTGATGGCTAAGGGCAACCGGCTCACTGGGCTGATTTTCAATCCAAGCCCCCAATCGCTCTCTAATGCGTGGAGGCGGGCGAATCTGTCCCCTTCTAACCCGGCCGGGACAGCCCCTTTACTCGAGATGACGTCATGAATCTGTAACAGTCAATTCGATGTATTTGTTATTGTTTAGCTTTCGAAATGCATCTGTTTGAGTGTTACGGTATAACTTTAAATTTTAGTTCACGATAGTCTAACAAAGACGGCAGGCTCATCGATGATAGTATAATATTGGAACTACTGTGCGGCCACGGAAGCTTTATGGGAGTGATCGGGTCATAGATAAGCAAATGCACGTGCCCTATCAAGGTCAGCGGCAATGAAAACGTGCAGTGGTTCTTCTAAACACCGTGGGCAGTCTGGGATAAGGGGAGTAAATCTTGTAACCCATGGAACACATGTGCCCTCTATCACATTGAAATATAATCTCAGGATATGACTATTCATCAATGGAAGTATTGTATTTCAATGAGATAGAGGGCGCTGTTGTTCTAGTAGCTGTTGTTCCAGTAGTTACAAGATTTGCTCCCTTTAACCATCAGCCGGATAACCCCATTGTCGATTTGCTGTAGGCCTATATTTCGTCACAGGTCTTTGAACAAGATTTTTGGGAGTAGGTGAGGCAGAGAATGTGGATAGGGGGTGTCTCCTGATATAGACCAAAGAAAATACAGGAGATTGATTCAGAATGATTGAATTGGTGGAGATAGTACCAGTAACTTCCGGAAAAGACCGAATTTATGATTTGCCGGTTAATATTTTCAAAAAAATTCATCTTCCCCATCATGTTTTTTTGTTGAAAAGACGAAAATCAATCCATTTATTTTATGTTTCCTCAATTTTCTCTCCTACAGGATGAAATGTGCTTCACCTTCTTCAACTATTATCCCAGAATTCCAAAGTTCAAAGGGTGCCACCAGATCGGGGACATCAGCATCTGTAAAAGTGAGTATGGGAGTTTCATTTCCTCGTATATATTCCCTCGAGAGACATGAACTCCATATCCTCTTCCAACCTATAACCATCTAGGTCATCTATACGCGGTAAGTATTACATATCTACAACACCTCTTGAATGATACGGAAGTTATTCATATCTGTATCTTTTGTAAGCCCAGACAAAATACGTTTCAAAAGGGGTATGCAAATTCTGTAATTTATCAGATTTCTCCAGTCTATTCTCCGCTGTTCTAAGTGTTCAAATAATCAGAAACTCGCAGTTATCGAACGGAAAACCTAACAGATAACGTATGTTTGCAGATAACTTAAGTTATTCAAAGCGAAACCATGTTTTTCGAATCGGAAACTTGAGTTAACGGTCGAAAACCCAGGTTATCTACCAGACAACCCCGAGTTTCTCTTTCCATAACCTCGAGTTTCTACATCAGACAAATCACAGTTGATATCAAACCGAGAACCTAGGTTTTCGAATTGATAACTTAAGTTAACGGTCGAAATCCTGGATTATCTAGCAGAGAACCACGAGTTCCTCTTGCAGCAAAGATATGATACATGAACACAAATTTATATTTCACATAATACATATTATTATACAGCTATGTCCTTTGATCCAATCAATTCATTTCAATCGCACCACGTGACCGTACAATACCCAGTCATATTGGATCCCAAAATGCCGTATTGAATTCATATTGTACGCTTTCTAAGGGAGTTAACTCTTTTAAAGGCGCCAAAATGAAGCTACAAAAAGTTGAAAACCCTATTTTCTCGCTCGATCATCTAGGAAATATCTTAAATATCATTATTTATCTAAAGTCAAAGTTACATTACCCAGTCAGTCAAATTTGTCTCAAATGAAGTTCGTAAAGTAGAGACTGATAATAGATTAACATGATATTTGCAGAATTACAGATTTGGAGTCTATTGCATTCTAGGAATTTAGGGGTCCTGTAGTAGAATTTTTGTTATAGTTGAATATCTTAATGTTATGTTGTTTAATCTAACAAAACTATATTGTAACAACTCAATAATAAATAATTTAGTTTAATATTTCGATGACCTGTATAATAAATAGGTCATTATACAGTGCTTCGTACAATATGGACTGGTATTGTACTCGTCCATGTTGTGATGAAAACCCGTATTGGCGTCTCGTCCAATACGGGTTTACATAATAATAATAATAATAATAATACAAGAAGTTTGATTATTTGAAAGGCTTATATGATTGGTATTGACGTGTCACATTTTTCTTACAACGAAAACATCTTTGTAGAATATTCCAAAAGTTGCTAGCGAGGGCTTCTTGACCAAACATAAATTCATAATTTTTATGCAGTTGACCGTTGCAGGTTTTCGGAGGTTTTGGATTAACAATAATCAGCTGTATTGACGCGTCACATTCGGAGTGCGGAGTGTCCCAAGAAAAATTGCTTTTTATTTGAGCGAGAATATGGTCTTTGTTCGGCTTGTGGGAAATATAGAATTCGAAATAATGCAACTTTGATTTATTGCAGCCGTCAATCAGAGAGGCTGTGACTTCTTGAGAGTGTCGAGTCTTGGAATCGATGTATCAACGAACCCAGCAATGAACACCACATGTGACACTGCAAGGGGGGTTGAATGCTCGCCGCAGTGTCAAGATCTCCTTCGTCCTCTACTCTCTGACGCATGCATGCACGTAAGTATCACGTCACTTTAGTGGGCGTTTGAGATTGTACAAGGATGTAACTGTAAACACAATGCAAACACCTTACCAAGTGCTGAAATATGTCACTGACGGGCCAAATGAGATAAATTTTAAGAGAACGGTTTACGAAGGGTTAATGAGCGGTTTGCGAAGTGTTAATGAAGGATTTTGAAGGGTTAATATAGGGTTTATAAAGGGTTAATGAAGGGTATGAAGGGTTAATGAAGGGTTATGAAGGGTTAATGAAGGGTTTATGATGGGTTAATGAAGTGTATTTGAAGGTTTAGTGAAGGGTTTATGAAAGTTTATAAAGGGTTGATAAATGGTTATGAAGGGGGTAATGAAGGTTCTATGAAGGGCAAAGGAAGGGTTAATGAAGGGTTTGTGAAGGGTAAATGAGGGGTTTGTGAGCGGTAAATGAGGTGTTTATGAAGGGTTTATGAAGGGTTAATGAAGGGTTTGTGAGGGGTAAATGAGGGGTTTATGAAGGGTTAATGAAGGGTTTGTGAGGGGTAGATGAGGGGTTTATGAAGGGTTAATGAAGGGTTTGTGAGGGGTAAATGAGGGGTTTATGAAGGGTTTGTGAGGGGTAAATGAGGGGTTTATGAAGGGTTAATGAAGGCTTTATGAAGGTTTTATGAGGGGTAAATGAGGGGTTTATGAAGGGTTAATGAAGGGTTAATGAAGGCTTTATGAAGGGTTAATGAAGGGTTTATGAGGGGTAAATGAGGGGTTTATGAAGGGTTTATGAAGGGTTAATGAAGGCTTTATGAAGGGTTAATGAGGGGTAAATGAGGGGTTTATGAAGGGTTTATGAAGGGTTAATGAAGGCTTTATGAAGGGCTATGAAGGGCTAATGTAGGGTTTATGAAGGGTTAATGAAGGGTTTATGAGGGGTAAATGAGGGGTTGGTGAGGGGTTTATGAAGGGTTAATGAAGGCTTTACGAAGGGCTATGAAGGGCTAATGTAGGGTTTATGAAGGGTTAATGAAGGGTTTATGAGGGATAAATGAGGGGTTTATGAATGGTTTATGAAGGGTTAATGAAGGCTTTATGAAGGGCTAATGTAGGGTTTATGAAGGGTAATGAAGGCTTTATGAGGGGTAAATGAGGGGTTTATGAGGGGTAAATGAGGGGTTTATGAAGGGTTTATGAAGGGTTTATGAAGAGTTAATGAAGGGGTTATGAGGGGTAAATGAGGGGTTTATGAAGGGTTAATGAGGGGTTTATGAGGGGTAAATGAGGGGTTTATGAAGGGTTTATGAAGGGTTAATGAAGGCTTTATGAAGGGTTAATGAAGGGTTTATGAGGGGTAAATGAGGGGTTTATGAAGGGTTAATGAAGGGCTATGAAGGGCTAATGTAGGGTTTATGAAGGGTTAATGAAGGGTTTATGAGGGGTAAATGAGGGGTTTATGAAGGGTTTATGAAGGGTTAATGAAGGCTTTATGAAGGGCTATGAAGGACTAATGTAGGGTTTATGAAGGGTTAATGAAGGGTTTATGAGGGGTAAATGAGGGGTTTATGAAGGGTTTATGAAGGGTTAATGAAGGCTTTATGAAGGCTTTATGAAGGGTTAATGAAGGGTTTATGAGGGGTTTATGAAGGGTTAATGAAGGCTTTATGAAGGGCTACGAAGGGCTAATGTAGGGTTTATGAAGGGTTAATGAAGGGTTTATGAGGGGTAAATGAGGGATTTATGAAGGGTTAATGAAGGCTTTATGAAGGGCTAATGTAGGGTTTATGAAGGGTTAATGAAGGGTTTATGAAGGGTTTATGAAGTGTTTACGAAGGGTTAACGAAGGTTTAATGTAGGGTTAATCAAGGGTTATGAAGGGGTAAATGAAAGGTTTATGAAGGGTCAATGAAGGGGTAACGAAGGGTTTATGAAGTGTTTATGAAGTGTTAATGAAGGGTTTATGAGGGGTAAATGAGGGGTTTATGAAGGGTTAATGAAGGCTTTATGAAGGGCTATGAAGGGCTAATGTAGGGTTTATGAAGGGTTAATGAAGGGTTTATGAAGTGTTTACGAAGGGTTAACGAAGGTTTAATGTAGGATTAATCAAGGGTTATGAAGGGGTAAATGAAAGGTTTATGAAGGGTCAATGAAGGGTTAACGAAGGGTTTATGAAGTGTTTATGAAGTGTTAATGAAGGGTTTATGAAAGCTTATGAAGGTGTAATGAAGGGTTTATGAAGGTTTTACGAAGGGCTAATGCAGGGTTTATGAAGGGTTAATGAATGAAATGGGTAATGAAGGGTTTGTGAATGGTTAATCTGTGTCGAAGTGAAAGCAGCACATTTTCTCTTTGAAGCCAGAAGTCATGAAGCCAATCTAGAACCAAAACCATCTTTGGACAACAACAACAGCAACAACATGACCCATAAACCGTGTAAATTTGCTTTTGGCTCTAGATTGGCGTTATATGTTTACAGAGAAAAAAGTGTGTTGTTTTCACCCCAAAAAGATTTTTCACAAATATACTAGTTTAAGATGCTGTTATTCAAAATCCATAAGATCCAGTGTTACTCAGTTATTAAAGCGTTCCGCTGGTGATCACTAAAGTCTGTCCATTTTAATTAGTCGTCTACTTTGGAGGTTGTCAAAAATCAATAGTTAACTCTGCAAAAATTACATAGGGAGACGTCATTATGATTCATGCCCTCTGGCACAAAGGTCATTGATGCCATATAAAGTAACAACAGGCGGTCTGTGGGAGTGTCGCTTATATCCAAAACAAACGTCTCCAGAGCGTACAATATATTGTATTGTAAGCCAACTGAGAAATTTCTTTCAACACTATACTTGTTGGGATAAATCCCCAATGAACCGAACCAGGTCATTCAATATGCCATTTTTGAGGATCTATCCAGAGATCCGCAGTATAGTTGTGGAAAATATCCAAGATTGATTTACACTCGAGTTAACCGAAGTACTCCTCTATCCTATATCCGATGCGGAATAGAAATGCATTTGTTCAAGTTTCAACTATTTTCTTACACTGTAATTACAACACATATAAGGGAAGTGGGAAGAGGTGCCGACATACTGACTGCGTCACATGACTTCACAGAATAGTCTTCTGGTTAACCTATTCTAAAGCACATACCAAGAATCTAACGATGCCCTACTTCTTGATCATATCGGGTCTGTTAGTCGTTTTGAACTTTTAATGTCTAGTATGTGAGCGAATATAAATGATAAAGGTTCTGCTTAACTCTGTTTAGAATCAGTGTGGTAGGAAATTCGTGGTACAGGGGAACCTTTAGATATACGGCGTTGTAATAACGCAGGCTTATTGTCGAAACACGATCGACGAAACTTGTTTGTTATCTTCTCATTTTCATTGAGATAATAGATAAAATAATCAAAATAGTCTCGCAATTATACGGGTATTTGTAATTTGACTGAACTGGACTTATGGTTATGTCCTAAATATTTGTTATTCAAAGATGAGGAGAGTGGAACGAAGGTGGAGGGTTTTTTTTAATTGTAGACCTAATTGTAACACATTTGAATAATTTCATCGTAAAAAAATATTGCCAATTTCGATAGCAGTTCACATAGGCTATTTTATTAGTATGCCCACCCCCGTCTGTCCAGTTGTATGGCCAACCCGGACGATACCAGGGTCGGTTCATGGATAACTTCAAACTTACATGGAAGAGGCTTTCTTACCATGCTGATGTGTAGTGTCAGTGTTTTACCCGTTTCGTTGATTTCCCCAGAGTTATGGCCCTTTATCGCCGACATCAATATATTCTTATCCGGTCCATATCTCTGTTACTATTTGATGGACAACTTCGAAACTTACATGGAAGAGGCTTATTTTACCATGCTGATGTGCAGTGTCAGTGTTTTACCCGTTTCGATGCATGATTTCCCCAGAGTTATGGCCCTTTATCGCCGACATCAATATATTATTATCCGGTCCATATCTCTGTTACTATTTGATGGACAACTTCGAAACTTACATGGAAGAGGCTTATCTTACCATGCTGATGTGCAGTGTCAGTGTTTTACCCGTTTCGATGATTTCCCCAGTGTTATGGCCCTTTATCGCCGACATCAATATATTCTTATCCGGTCCATATCTCTGTTACTATTTGATGGACAACTTCGAAACTTACATGGAAGATGCTTATAGTACCTTGCAGATGTGCAGTTTCAGCCATTTCAATTATATTCCACTGAGTTATGACCCTTATCGTTATCGTCGACATCAATGTATGCTATAGTACATTCTTGTCTAGACTCTGTCTCCCTTGAAAATGAGCGAAAAAGTTTAAAATTTCCGTAGTAAATGCTTTGTGGTTGTAGGCGTACATCGTCTTTTTACCCGCGTTCCCCTAGAGTTATGGCCAATCATTGTCAACATAAATATATTCTTTTCCGATGTATATCTCGATTATTATTTGATGGACATCTTTGAAATTTTATTCGAAGATGCGTAGTATGTTGCAGGTGTGCACTATCAGTTGTTCTAGCCGTTTCGATGATGTTCTACAGAGTCATAGCCTTTACCATTTGAGCTATGTCTCCCGTAAAAATTGGCAAAGAAGTTTGAAATTTTTACATTAGATGCTTAGTATCATGTAGGTGTTTCCAGTCAGCTTTGATAAAACTTCATTCAATTATTTAGTTATGGCCCTTTATGGTAAAAATAAATGTATGCTATACTATACTATTACTACACCATAAACAAAATATTTATGATTGAATGGTCCCTCCCACAAAATAGTTCCCTCTATAATCCTATGGGCCTAGTTTTCAAATTAAGTTTGGATTAATTCTCCATCACATTTAATGTTTTGAAGTATATATTGAAGACAAATTATATATTGTGTTATTATACTTTTTGGGGTTAGAATGTGCATTTTCATACCAAAATCGGGCAAGACGATACAATATCGAATGATTCTGCTGACAATGCTCTCGGTGCCAGTCTGCAGGTACATGTATACAATATCCTCATGGGCCTGGTCCATTATGTGTCAGGATATTAATATGCTATGTGATTCCATTTCTTGCGAATCAGTTAGTAAAACTCAGAGCATTTCATCTATCTATTTATGAGGAATACTTTTCTATTTTCAGGGAACATTTGGATTTTACATTCGCCATACCTTGTTCCGTCAAGCATATCCCGGTTTGGAAAGAGCCATAGCGGCTTGTGACAGGGTGATGGCACGCACGACTCCCAATCCCGCTCTCCCCCCCGTTGGATAGACGTCAGAAGATACCCGAACCGGCACGAACATTCAACAAATGGCACGACGAAATCACTGCATTCGCTTTAGACCAATCAGTAGCATCATACAATTATACAGTAGAAATTGATTCTTATTGCTCCATTTTAGTAACGACCAATACACATCCTTATTCTTCGCTTAAATCTATGTAATCTATATTTTATAGAATTTTGCTTTATTTTCCTTTTGCTGAAATAAAAATACACGTACGTCTTATGCATCTCACAATAGTGTGTGTTAGCTTTTATCAAGCAACAGTATCCACAACTGTTCCTATCAATAATGCTTGCGGTTGATAGTCACAGATCGCGAGTATGGATCTCCGCGTATAAATATTTAACCTGATGCTCCTTACCGGTTATTTTCTGGAAGCTAACTCCTTATCATCGACGCTGGTCGCTTTTATTAACGTTTCCAGTGCCGGTGGTTAGCTGTACACGAGCCGTTTTCACAGCGACTTCAACTCCCCCAAATTACGGTGGACGCCGTGTTGTGCATGTATGTTGGGGTCGCTGTCGTAAAATGGAATAATGGGTAAGGAGCATCAGGATAAATATTTATACGGTACGGTTTATACGACACGGAGCATCCTCATAACAGGGGTCCAATACAGTCTCCGGAGCTGGATGAAACAGTCTACTGGCGAAACTGATGTTTCGATTGATCAATTCTCGATTTGAAAAGGGGACCTTCCAAACAGTACAGCGATGTAGGGGAAGAGATTAGTGAATGACAAACAGCAGGTACATTGTTTTATTAGCTAACTAACCTGAAATGACAGAAAGGCTGTCATAACAACATGCACCTTTAGCATATCTACAACAATTAATTAGAATACGGCGCTTTGATTTGCGTTCAGCGACAATGCTATACAGTCGACAGACGATCGCCTGACAAGCCTTCGCCCCTACACCGTCAGTAATAGCATCCACTGCATCACACACTACGTCAGTCCATACGCATGGACTATATTCATGCGAAACACAAATAAAAATCAATAACATAAACTCGTTAGCAGTGAAAATCAGTGTAGGTTATTAATGAACAGATTTTCGGAGATATTTTGTTAATGAATTAATGAGGTTATTACGGTGATAGAATGTTTGTATTGGCGGAGTGATCTCTACGCTGAGAGCTTGTTAACAATATTTCAATTGCGGGCAGGGCTTGAGAGAAAGACGATAGTCGTTCAGCTGACATGCGCTGTTTGGAAATTGGACACGGAGATCCATACGCGCGATCTGTGACTATCAACCGCAGGTATTATCTATATAAACAGTTGTGACTAAGCAAGAGCTTCTGTAGCTACATGGTTGGTCAATGGTCCAATACGGTAATATATACGTCAGTTAAAAAAACCGCATACTCATGATACCGGTAAAAGGAAAGAATGTCAGGTAGGAAAAATATCTAATAACCTAGCTAGGCCATTCTTTCCTGATTTGCAACTCAGGTAAGACATATTTTTCTAGAGAAAAAGATATGAAACGGACATCGTTTCCTGTGACATTCTTTCCTTGCACACCGCCACCAACGGTTTAATGTCAATCACAACACCTCGATTTCGATTGGTCTACGTCACAGCTGATGAATATTCATATAAATGTCTAATGCCTTTTCTTGCAAAAATCATGCAAGTATTACATTGGTTTCATCTTCGGTCATGGTTTATTAATGATTTGCATCAGAATACGAGTTAACTATATATAACTACTGACGGCGTTTGATGCCTTTCAGTTATATATCTGTCGACGTCATTTTGCTAACAGGAAGATTTGAATCAAATATTGACTATGGTATATGATGATTCGCCCGGATTAAGACCATTGTGCACTTGTCATGGTCGTACACTAACTGGTTTTCCGAGGACGTTTTTCAGTAAAGCCCGTATTACACGTGCAAGTTTTCCTTGACAATTTTTCCTTGCCAAGTCTGGATAAGTGACGTGTCCATGTAGATAAGCCACCATGGCAGCTTTCCTCGTCGTGGGTCCGGCACTGCCATGAACGACGGAAGTCCAGCTGTCGAGTGAATCGAGAAACTACATGTTTGCTTTCACTTTAAAGGAATACCGGAAGTTGACCAGCGGCATGGAAGACGCGCGCGCATAAAATAAGTGGCAAATTTTCTCGTTGGCTTTCCACACGGCACAGTTTCCTTGATCCCTTGTTCATTTGTCAAGCAAAAGCTAGCACGACCCGCTTTTGAACAAGTGGGAAGTGACGAGGAAAAGTTGTCACTTTTTATCCCTTGGTCAAAATTTGGCCGAAGGGTATTGTCGTCGTCATGTACGTCCGTCCGTCCGTCTGTCGGAGCGTCCGTCTGTCCGTCGCAGCTTTCTCGTTGCCAAGATATCTTTAGAACGACTTACCCTAGACACACCAAACTTGCCGTGCGCATCCATATGCTCATGACCCCTATTGAATCTGGACCCGATTGGATGGAAACTTTGGCGACCATCTTTGATTTATGCGAAACCATTAATCGTGTGCATCTAGGAAACCATTTCGCTGTTCAGTGTGAAACTTGGCATAGATCATCGATTCATCAAGAAAGTTTAAAGGAATGACCAAACCAGTTACCCTGAATGGGTAAAAACCTTGGCGGCCATCTTTAATTGATGCAGAATCTTTAATGATGTATTTCTCTGATAACATTTAAGTGTTCTGTACGAAACTTGGTATACAGCATCGATGTATCAAGAGACTTGCAATAAATAACCACATCAGTTCCTCTGAGTGGCGGGAAGGATGGCCGGCCATCTTTAATTTATGCAAAATCATTAATGATCTCTATCTCTGATACCGTTCATGTGCTCGATGTAAAAATTGGTAAACATCATAGATGCATCAAGAGACTTATGATGAATGACAGAACTGGTTCCTCTGATTGGGCGGAAATCTTGATGGCCATCTTTAATTTATGCAAAATCTTTAATGATGTATATATCTGATACCATTTAAGCGTTCTATACGAAACTTGGTACACAGCATCGAAGTATCAAGACAATTGCAATGAATAACCACATCAGTTCCTTTGAGTGGCAGGAAGGATAGGCGGCCATCTTTAATTCATGCAAAATCATTAATGATCTCTATCTTTGATACCGTTCAAGTGCTGGATGTAAAATTTGGAATATACATCATCGATGTATCAAGAGACTTACAATGAATGACAGAACTGGTTTCTCTGATTGGACGGAAATCTTGGCGACCATTTTTAATTTATGCAAAATCATTAATGATCTATATCTCATACCATTTTAGTGCTTTGTATGAAACTATAAATCATCAATACATCAAGAAACTAACAATTAATGACAACCAGTTTCTCTGAATAGGCGGAAAACTCGATTACCATATTTAATTTATGCAAAATCTGTACCTCTGGTACTGTTCAAGTGTTTGATGCAAGACTTTGTATACGTCATCAATACATCAAGTGACTAAAAATGAATGACAGAACTGTTTTCTCTGATTGGATGGAAATCCTGGCAACCATTTTCAATTTCTGTACAATCATTGATGATCTATATATCCTTTGATACTGTTCAAATGTTCAGTATGATGTTTGGTATACATCATGGATACATCAAGAGACAAGTATTGACTGCCGGTTTGTCTGATTGGACGGGAACCTTTGCGGCCATTTCTGATTGCAAAATGTTTAATAATCTGTATATTAGTCACTTAACTGCTGCCCTCCAGCTTAGGGCAGCATGGTTTGTACCATGTTTGGCTGGCACAGGAGGTAGATTAAAGTACCAAACAGATTAGGCTCTCTGAGGGTCCATTTTGATCAGTGTCTGTAGAGCCTAATTTTCAAAATTCGAAATTCAATTTTTTTTTGTACTTTTGGTTTTTAGGTTTTTGTTGGGGTTGGGGTTTTGCTAGGGTATGTTTGTTTGGGTCATCGTCGCCGTGTGACCAATAAGGTTAGGTGCGACGTTAAACTTCAACCAACCAACCTTGGTGTTCCTTCAAAGTAGTATGGTTCAAATTGAATACATTATGGATGGCTGGCAACCAGAGGCGGGTGGGGGGTCAGATGCGCAGCTTCGTATTCCTTTCTACAAGAGCACTTTTTCCTTGGCATGAAAATATTGAAAACTTGCCTGTGTAGAATGGGCTGAAGTCCCAAAAAGGGCGCACTCGATTTTGGAGGTATAATGCTAGCCACTTCCTCTGGGTCTGCGAACGGGCGCTTACCGATTGTGAGGTTTTCCCTCAGTGAAAGTGCGGGCGCATACTAGCCTGAATAGGCCAGCTCCAATTTGTACAATATGATATCTAAGGGCTATCCTCGCTCAAAATATAGAGTAACCAATCAGAGCGCCTCTTGTGGAGGGCATGATTCGAATTTAGCCAATCAGACCGTCCGTTAGCAGATTGTTATCGGTATATACAGTGAGGCTAGTAAAATGCGTCATACAGCAAGAGCCGAAAGTGAGATTGGATGGAATGCAAACCATTGTCGTGAATTATAACCTTCATGCTGCCATCTGCTGTTTCAACCTCCAACAAAGCCACATCTGATATAATGGGAGACAACTCTTTTTGGAGGTTGGTGTTGTCTAAGTGGCCAGATGAACACACCGATAAGAAAAGTATTTGACACAGCCAGTTGGCAATTTTATTGGTTAAAACCTGCAGACATAGAGCCGATCAGTTTTATGAAGTTATAGGTTCAAACAGTTGTATTGAGGTGAACAATCTAGGGAAAATTAGAGGTACCATAAAGAGTTACTTCCCTTCTTATAGCTATGTAACAAGGGAAGTAACTCTACCTTGAGGATTCTATGGTGGTTTTATATTTTACTTTGTGCAGACGACACATGTAATTTTATAACCCTCGACGTAGTTCGGACATGGGAGAGACCCGCACACAGCCTCAACGATGTACATAAGGGCGCCGTTCTTGTTCTCGTGGCCATTTATGTCCCCTTTAGGTGCCTCATCCACGCAGACGTATTCCGTTCTTTGGTGGGCGTGATGACCGGTCATAAGGTAGCCCTGGTATTCCTCTGTCCATCCTGTGGGGCATTCCTGTTTCGCGGGGACCATCAATTTCATTGGGCGAGGAGCCTCGCACACTGCGCATGGCACGTCGTTGTCGTGGAGAAGATATTCGCTGGAGAGAGGGTCGTTACTCTTGCAGAGTTCGTACTCGGCGCCGTAGATGTAGGATCCGCATCCCTGCAGACCGTTCGTGGTCTTGTTAAACTGCGGGTTCTTGAGGAGACACAGGTAGTTAGAGCCACCACCGCTGTGCGAGTAGTGAGAGCCGCCGGCAATTCTTGGTGATTAACAACAATAATACATTATGATCGGAACATCTATATAATATTCAGGCTTCTTCACGGAGACGTGGACGAAAGGAAGGGACAAGGGGTAATTGGCATCCCACTAAACGTTTAAGCTAACTCGAAGCCCGGCAAACAATAAAGTCAAACCTCGGATCCCAAATATTCGCTATAATTTCACTTATCATGACTGCCAAATAAGACATATGCCGAATTTCCCAAAAAGCCTTGTCCTCCCTCAAAAGGAGATGGATATTTTCCCCTTCAGAGTCGCTCTCTGCTGCTCTATTGTCTCGCTCCGAGTCGGCCGGTAAATTGTGACGTAATGCTCATGTATTCCCCAACTCTTTGTCAGGCAGGCGAGGTCAGTCAAATGGGAAATTCTGGTTCATATTCTCATACGGTTACCATTGGAACATATTGGCACATGCATAATCAATTGGGAAAGCAAGCGTCACCACTTGTTGAGGGTCATTTCCTTAATAAAGGCCTTGATATAAGACAAGTTTAACCTTATAACTTTTCAATTCATAGTTTCAACTTTCCGCTGCCCTAATACGAAATTATACACGTGTAACAAATAATTTTTTGCTCTGCTGGATCGTCAGAATATTCAAATATACTGACTGTGTGTGGAGTTGTTTGTGTGCAATTCTATTGACGAATTATAATAAAATCAGGGATTATGTGCGTTAGGGATTCGCTGTCTTTATTTCACTTAAGTCCAAAATGATGAAGATGGGAGAAAAAGGAAAAAACGAAGAAATTTTTTTTCGGGGATTTGAACCAAAATGCTGGTTTTTTCTTTTAATCTGTTGTCCGGCACTTTAACCATTCGGCCAAGCAGCTGTTACAATTATCAAAATGAGGAATCATGTGCCGAATGGCGGTGAACTACACCCTTTC
The DNA here is from genome assembly GCA_036873755.1 of Hanleya hanleyi. Lineage (NCBI taxonomy): Eukaryota > Metazoa > Mollusca > Polyplacophora > Lepidopleurida > Hanleyidae > Hanleya > Hanleya hanleyi. The sequence continues at coordinate 106,865 of JAVTVY010033683.1, read as the reverse complement.
AGAGCATTACATGCGTTTTGGCATATTTCAGTATCATGAAAATATGACACCTTTAACCAAAACGATTCTTCAGTATCATTTTGGATCAAACCAACCGCATTTCGATATGTAACACTCGTTTTGGTTAAAGGTGTCATATTTTATATACATGTATGAATGGAATTCCCTTCAAGAATATCGCCAAGAATTGCAAAAACAAACAAATGCTTATTTTCTAATATTCGTAATATTTTTTTAACATATATTTTTTTGCTCTTCTCGGTGAAAATTGAGAGTATGAAAAGTCTCGTGGGACTAGAATGACTTAGCAGGTCAACCTGTAACCATTTCGGTCATCTATACGCGGTAAGACTGACCCTGGGATCGTGTGTATCCATGTTCAGCCTACTTTCGGCAACGGCTAAAGAGAATTTCCATAAATCAATACCACGTGACTTCGTCAGCCAATCAGCTAAAGTCTACCAACGTAACCCCAACGTAACTCGCCATTTTCGAATCATGTGATGAACTACTTGTTCAAAATTTCAGATCCACCACACCTCTTGGATGATACGAAAGTTATACATACCTATATATTGTGTAAGCCCAGGCAATATCTGTTTCAGAAGTAGTATGAAAACCTGTAATTCATCAGATTTCTGGAGTCTGTTCTCCGCCGGATGAAGGCCGAACAGAATCCGGTAAAACACTGGATATCGCTCCGCGATAATGGAGACACACGATTCGCAAGCCATCTTATGGATGGCGAAGTGTACGCAAATGTTAGCAGGTCAGACAGATCTACCTCTCTAAAATGGAGATAAAAAAGGTCGTTTTTGCTTAACCCTACCAGGCCTGGGAGGAGGGGCATTATGCCACTTCCCCCCCCCCTCAATTTTCTGCGCTATCTCCGGAACAACAACAATTAAGAGCTGACACTCCGTCACTTTATAGTTTCTCATACGGGTAATTTTGAGCCTAATTGCATAACTCCGCTCCGAGCAGAGGATCATGGGGAAATTCAAAATGGCACCCATTTCTCCTTTTCCGCGAGAGAAAGCGGGCAAAAACTATTTTATTTCACATCAGATTAATATTTACTAATTTATCATGCAATTTTTGTGGAGAAAGTACATGAATAATAATTTCGAAAATCTGATCGAAAAATCTACCAAAAAATGTCTTTTTTAAAAAATGACGTCACTGTGACGTCATCATAGCGAACATCTTGGATTTTTTTCATTTTCTGGTAGAGCGTGATGGTATAGCCCCCCCCCCAGGTGAGCCCTGGTCAGTGAAATATCTACTTCTGGTTTGGCTAACTGCCATGGTGAAGTTGGCAAGAGCTTATTAGGTAAAATTTGACTAGCTTTGATACAAGGTGGCACAATGTGTGGTTTCATACGGATTCCAAGAGGTGGAAATAACGGGGAGTTTCTTTAAATAGAAATTCGCGTACTGAGGGTTGAAAACACAGTTAATAATAATAATAACTCACACTCACTCACTCACTCACTCACTCACTCACACGCGCGCATACACTCACACTCACAGGTAACTCTACCAGGTAGTTGGATGTAAAAATAGGCCGTTATCTACTCCAAATGCACTCCATCGCACCTCCGAAACTCCCGCTTTCGCTACTACTCTCACTGATGACGTCACCATTGACGTCACAGGTGACGTGGACATCACTTCAAGTCGTGGTCTACACCCCGAGTGCTACAAAATAACACTTCCCTAGACACATTCGGACCAATAGTGGTGCATATCGGCCTCAAAATGTCTATTTCCATATTACGGCCTGCCTGCGCATGCGCAGAATGACGATATTTCTAACACCCATCCACCCAGGCGGAGGCGCCCTCACGTGTGCATCACATTGATACCTCATTCGACTCAATCAGACCATTAGTGGCCCACCTAGACCCCAAAACGTTCCTTCCAATGCACTTTTCCCACAATTCCCTGTCTGGGCATGCGCAGACTGTTGAACACGAACGACACACTTGTCCAGTCGGATGCTCCTTCACGAATGCTTCACAACGATACCTCATAAGACTCCATCGGTTCACTAGGGGCTCACCTCGACTCCAAAACGTCTATTCCCATATCTTTTTCCCACAATTCCCTGTCTGCGCATGCCCAGAATGTCGAACACGGACGACACACTAGTCCAGCCGGATGCTGCTGCGTCATGACTGCTTCACATAGATACCTCACTCAACTCCATTGGACCATTAGTGGTCCACCTAGACCCCAAAACGCCCATTTCCATATATTTTGTCTACTGCGCATGCGCAGAATGACGTCAGTTCCACGTCATACTAGTCCAGGCGGATGCCCCCTCACGTATCCTTTGCAACGATACCTCACTCGACCTCATCGGACGATTAGGGGCCCACCTCGGCCGCAAAATGTCTATTTTCATGCCCTTTTCCCACAATTCCCTGTTTGCGCATGCGCAGAATGTTGACAACGGCCGAGTCACTAGTCCAGTCATATGCCCCCTCATGTGTGCTTCACATTGATACCTCATACGACTTCATAGGACCACTAGTGGCCCACCCAGACCCCAAAACGTCTATTTCCATATCCTTTTCCCTCAATTCTCTGTCTGCGCATGCGCAGAATGGCGACAACGGCCGAGCCACTAGTCCAGTCAGATGCCCCCTCATGTGTGCTTCACATTGATACCTCATACGACTCCATCGGCCCATTAGGGGCTCCCCTAGATCACAAAACGTCTATTTCCATACCCTTTTCTCACAATTCCCTGTCTGCGCATGCGCAGAATGGTGACAACGCCCGAGCCGCTAGTCTACTCAGATGCCCCCTCATGTGTTCTTCACATGGATACCTCATACGACTCCATCGGACCATTAGGGTCTACCCTAGATCCCAAAACGTCTATTTCCATACCCTTTTCCCACAATTCCCTGTCTGCGCATGCGCAGAATGGTGAAAACGCCCGAGCCGCTAGTCCAGTCAGATGCCCCCTCATGTGTGCTTCACATGGATACCTCATACGACTCCATCGGACCATTAGGGGCTCCCCTAGATCCCAAAACGTCTATTTCCATACACTTGGTCCACCGCGCATGCGCAGAATGACGCTATTTCAACCCCACACCCAGCCCATCAGATGCCCCTTCACGAATGCTTCACTTTGATACCTCACTCGACCCAATCAGACCATTAGTGGCTATTAGATCATGTCGTTATATGAGTTTAGCATGGACGTTGCGTCCCCGAGGCCCGCCCCCTGTACAGACCATTTGGTCTTTGATATATGTTGGCATTTGTGGGAAGTTGATGCTGGGTCGACATCGGGCCTTACAGACTAGTCTTTTGTGTTATATGCCGTCATTTACATCTGACGACGATACAGCTCACCAATCTCCAATGTACGAGTTGTCACAGCGAAACAGCTCACCAATTACCAGTATACGAGTTGTCCGAGCATTTCCATCATAGCTCTCTAGATTTGTATCTAATACCGCGCTTATGCCGGTGCTAGGGGCCGTGTGGTCATATCATCCATGTTGCCACATGAACAGGTACAATAAAAGCGTACCTGAGATACAACACATATCACGAATCGTTAGATTCTTGGTATGTGCTTTAGAATAAGTTAACCAGAAGACTATTCTGTGAAGTCATGTGACGCAGTCAGTATGTCGGCACCTCTTCCCACTTCCCTTATATGTGTTGTAATTTTTTCCTGTATATGGCGAGATTTTGCTGGTGGACGTTGCGTCCCCGAGGCCCGCCCCCTGTACAGACCATTTGGTCTTTGATATATGTTGGCATTTGTGGGAAGTTGATGCTGGGTCGACATCGGGCCTTACAGACTAGTCTTTTGTGTTATATGCCGTCATTTACATCTGACGACGATACAGCTCACCAATCTCCAATGTACGAGTTGTCACAGTGAAACAGCTCACCAATTACCAGTATACGAGTTGTCCGAGCATTTCCATCATAGCTCTCTAGATTTGTATCTAATACGCTTATGCCGGTGCTAGGGGCCGTGTGGTCATATCATCCAAGTTGCCACATGAACAGGTACAATAAAAGCGTACCTGAGATACAACACATATCACGAATCGTTAGATTCTTGGTATGTGCTTTAGAATAGGTTAACCAGAAGACTATTCTGTGAAGTCATGTGACGCAGTCAGTATGTCGGCACCTCTTCCCACTTCCCTTATATGTGTTGTAATTTTTTCCTGTATATGGCGAGATTCTGCTGGTGGACGTTTCGTCCCCGAGGCCCGCCCCTGTACAGGCCTTTTGGTCTTTGATATATGTTGGCATTTGTGGGAAGTTGATGCTGGGTCGACATCGGGCCTTACAGACTAGTCTTTTGTGTTAAATGCCGTCATTACATCTGACGACGATACAGCTCACCAATCTCCAATGTACGAGTTGTCACAGAGAAACAGCTCACCAATTACCAGTATACGAGTTGTCAGAGCATTTCCATCATAGCTCTCTAGATTTGTATCTAATACCGCTTATGCCGGTGCTAGGGGCGTGTGGTCATATCATCCAAGTTGCCACATGAACAGGTACAATAAAAGCGTACCTGAGATACAACACATATCACGAATCGTTAGATTCTTGGTATGTGCTTTAGAATAGGTTAACCAGAAGACTATTCTGTGATGTCATGTGACGCAGTCAGTATGTCGGCACCTCTTCCCACTTCCCTTATATGTGTTGTAATTTTTCCCTGTATATGGCGAGATTCTGCTGGTGGACGTTTCGTCCCCGAGGCCCGCCCCTGTACAGACCTTTTGGTCTTTGATATATGTTGGCATTTGTGGGAAGTTGATGCTGGGTCGACATCGGGCCTTACAGACTAGTCTTTTGTGTTATATGCCGTCATTTACATCTGACGACGATACAGCTCACCAATCTCCAATGTACGAGTTGTCACAGAGAAACAGCTCACCAATTACCAGTATACGAGTTGTCCGAGCATTTCCATCATAGCTCTCTAGATTTGTATCTAATACCGCTTATGCCGGTGCTAGGGGCCGTGTGGTCATATCATCCAAGTAGCCACATGAACAGGTACAATAAAAGCGTACCTGAGATACAACACATATCACGAATCGTTAGATTCTTGGTATGTGCTTTAGAATAAGTTAACCAGAAGACTATTCTGTGAAGTCATGTGACGCAGTCAGTATGTCGGCACCTCTTCCCACTTCCCTTATATGTGTTGTAATTAGATCATGTCATAATATGAGTTTGGCATGGATATTAGATCATGTCGTAATGAGTTTGGCATGGCTATTAGATCATGTCGTAATGGGTTTGGCATGGATATTAGATCATGTCGTAATGAATTTGGCATGGATATTAGATCATGTCGTAATGAGTTTGGCATGGCTATTAGATCATGTCGTAATTTTAAGGAGCGCTGAATCACATTCATGACCCATATTTGAGCAAATTAGAAGCCAGGCAATGTGTATATACAGACCTATATTTATGGAGGATGTGAAAACGCAATCGATGGAGGTTTCCTGCGATTTTGAATTAGAAAAGTATATGTATAATAAAGTAGCGTAGACACTTTTTGTAAACTTAACCGATATAATTCGTATGGGCAATGGGGCTTAGATATTATTATATGTCGTAACAGTGGTTTTCAAATGAAAATAGTCTAATTTTTAATAGAGAACGGAACATGTCGTCTATTATTATGAGAATTAGAGAGACGACAATATCCTTTTTTTTAAATAACATCCGATGCGGATATATATGTCTATGGTCATCTATGGCGGATGTCTCTTCGTTCGATATATACGCGAATTTACTGAGCAAAAAATACCTTTTTTACCTCCATTTTAGAGAGGTGGTTCTCTCTAACCTGTTTAACATGATAACGCGGCCCCAAGGCTAAAATGACGCTGAATTCAGTCTAAGTTCACAGCGGCTCGTTTATAGTCTCTTTCCTATCTCTTTAACCTAGGGAGTATGTTTAATCTATGATAACTGGAATATTTTCGACCTGAAATTGCCAAAATTATCATAAATGTAAACATAATGGTCCCTTCTTGGAATGGTAGTAGCCACAACTGTTCCTATCAATAATACCTTCGGATGCTAGTCACACATGGCGTTCATTGATCTCCGTGTGCTATAACCCGTACCGTATAAAAGTTCATTTTGATGCTCCTTACCTGTTATTTTCGGGAAGCTCATTCCTTCTTTTCCACGCTTGTCGCTTTTATTAAAGTTTCCAGCGCTGGTGATCAGCTGTCCAAGAGCCGATTTCACATCGACCCTGACTTTCCCCATGTTACGGTAGACGCCATATTGTGTAACTGCGCATGCGTAGTGGCCCAAATACACGCAATATGGCGTCTACCGTAACATGGGGAATTTTTTTTACAATATTTGAAATTGGGTGGATGAAATTTTTTTGTCTAAAAAAACCCCTGAGAATATGACATATTTTTTCCTTTTAGTGGACTCAATACCCTCTAAAGCCGACAATAGAACTTTTGCCTCTGCAGAGAATATGAAACCTTTACCTGGTAGACGATAGGTTTTAGTTTTGGAACTAAAGAGAGTAGCACATGCTACTCTCTCGCCATCTTTAGAACCATCTGTATAAATAGCCTGATGTGATCTGTACTTCTCTCTCAGTAGACAAAATTCTTGTGTATAGACGAGTTGGCTCGTGTCTATCTTTTTTATATTTGGTCAGTGAAATATCTACTTCTGGTTTGGCTAACTGCCATGGTGAAGTTGGCAAGAGCTTATTAGGTAAAATTTGACTAACTTTGATACCAGGTGGCACAATGTGTGGTTTCATACGGATTCCAAGAGGTGGAAATAACGAAGAGTTTCTTTAAATAGAAATCCGCGTACTGAGGGTTGAAAACACAGTTAATAATAACTCACTCACACTTACTCACTCACTCACTCACACGCGCGCATACATTCACACTCACAGGTAACTCTACCAGGTAGTTGGATGTAAAAATAGGCCGTTATCTACTCCAAATGCACTCCATCGCACCTCCGAAACTCCCGCTTTCGCTACTACTCTCACTGATGACGTCACCATTGACGTCACAGGTGACGTGGACATCACTTCAAGTCGTGGTCTACACCCCGAGTGCTACAAAATAACACTTCCCTAGACACATTCGGACCAATAGTGGTGCATATCGGCCTCAAAATGTCTATTTCCATACTACGGCCTGCCTGCGCATGCGCAGAATGACGATATTCCTAACACCCATACACCCAGGCGGAGGCGCCCTCACGTATGCATCACATTGATACCTCATTCGACTCAATCAGACCATTAGTGGCCCACCTAGACCCCAAAACGTTCCTTCCAATGCACTTTTCCCACAATTCCCTGTCTGCGCATGCACAGACTGTTGAACACGAACGACACACTTGTCCAGTCGAATGCTCCTTCACGAATGCTTCACAACGATACCTCATAAGACTCCATCGGTTCACTAGGGGCTCACCTCGACTCCAAAACGTCTATTCCCATATCTTTTTCCCACAATTCCCTGTCTGCGCATGCGCAGAATGTCGAACACGGACGACACACTAGTCCAGGCGGATGCTGCGTCATGACTGCTTCACATAGATACCTCACTCAACACCATTGGACCATTAGTGGTCCACCTAGACCCCAAAACGCCCATTTCCATATATTTTGTCTACTGCGCATGCGCAGAATGACGTCAGTTCCACGTCATACTAGCCCAAGCGGATGCCCCCTTACGTATCCTTTACAACGATACCTCACTCGACCTCATCGGACGATTAGGGGCCCACCTCGACCGCAAAATGTCTATTTTCATGCCCTTTTCCCACCATTCCCTGTTTGCGCGTGCGCAGAATGTTGACAACGGCCGAGTCACTAGTCCAGGAGGATGCCCCTCACATAGGCTTCACATTGATACCTCATACGACTTCATAGGACCACTAGAGGCCCACCCAGACCCCAACACGTCTATTTCCATATCCTTTTCCCACAATTCTCTGTCTGCGCATGCGCAGAATGGCAACAACGGCCGAGCCACTAGTCCAGTCAGATGCCCCCTCATGTGTGTTTCACATTTATACCTCATACGACTCCATCGGCCCATTAGGGGCTCCCCTAGATCACAAAACGTCTATTTCCATACCCTTTTCTCACAATTCCCTGCCTGCGCATGCGCAGAATGGTGACAACGCCCGAGGCGCTAGTCCACTCAGATGCCCTCTCATGTGTGCTTCACATTGATACCTCATACGACTCCATCGGACCATTAGGGGCTCCCCTAGATCCCAAAACGTCTATTTCCATACCCTTTTCCCACAATTCCCTGCCTGCGCATGCGCAGAATGGTGACAACGCTCGAGCCACTAGTCCAATCAGATGCCGCCTCATGTGTGCTTCACATTGATACCTCATACGACTCCATCGGCCCATTAGGGGCTCCCTAGATCTCAAAACGTCTATTTCCATACCTTTTTCCCACAATTCCCTGTCTGTGCATGCGCAGATACCTCATACGACTCCATCGGACCATTAGGGTCTCCCCTAGATCCCAAAACGTCTATTTCCATACCCTTTTCCCACAATTCCCTGTCTGCGCATGCGCAGAATGGTGACAACGCTCGAGCCACTAGTCCAGTCAGATGCCCCCTCACATAGGCTTCACATGGATACCTCATACGACTCCATCGGCCCATTAGGGGCTCCCCTAGATCCCAAAACGTCTATTTCCATACCCTTTTCCCACAATTCCCTGCCTGCGCATGCGCAGAATGGTGACAACGCTCGAGCCACTAGTCCAATCAGATGCCCCCTCATGTGTGCTTCACATTGATACCTCATACGACTCCATCGGTCCATTAGGGGCTCCCCTAGATCCCAAAACGTCTATTTCCATACCCTTTTCCCACAATTCCCTGTCTGCGCATGCGCAGAATGGTGACAACGGCCGTGCCGCTAGTCCAGTCAGATGCCCCCTCATGTGTGCTTCACATGGATACCTCATACCACTCCATCGGACCATTAGGGGCTCCTCTAGATCCCAAAACGTCTATTTCCATACACTTGGTCCACCGCGCATGCGCAGAATGACGCTATTTCAACCCCACACCCAGCCCATCAGATGCCCCTTGACGAATGCTTCACTTTGATACCTCACTCGACCCAATCAGACCATTAGTGGCTATTATATCATGTCGTTATATGAGTTTGGCATGGATATTAGATCATGTCATAATATGAGTTTGGCATGGATATTAGATCATGTCGTAATGATTTTGGCATGGCTATTAGATCATGTCGTAATGAGTTTGGCATGGATATTAGATCATGTCGTAATGAATTTGGCATGGATATTAGATCATGTCGTAATGAGTTTGGCATGGCTATTAGATCATGTCGTAATTTTAAGGAGCGCTGAATCACATTCATGACCCATATTTGAGCAAATTAGAAGCCAGGCAATGTGTATATACAGACCTATATTTATGGAGGATGTGAAAACGCAATCGATGGAGGTTTCCTGCGATTTTGAATTAGAAAAGTATATGTATAATAAAGTAGCGTAGACACTTTTTGTAAACTTAACCGATATAATTCGTATGGGCAATGGGGTGTTAAGAAATTATTGTAATGGAAAGACCATTGCAGAAGTATAGCGCCATCTACATTCATAATTTAAAAGTATAGAACCGACCACGGATCTTTTCAAGTGTCGTTTCAAGCAACATTAGGCGCTTTTGTACGAGAGTGATTGTATGTGACAGGATGTATTTTTCGTATCTTATTGGATTTTACCCTAAATAAATGAAAACACAACAAAAATACATTATTGTTTAAATGCTGTTTATTTACCTTTTGCACACACATAAATATATATCATTTACATGGACACTTAACCTGGCCCTTAAGCATGTCCTGTGGTTTTGACCCTTAATATTCCTTAGACCATTTCAACTGATATCCTGTTTATTCTAGTATAAGCCTGGGTGTTCTACCACCGGGTTTGCCCTGTACATATGTTATTTATGGTTGTGCTGGACTGAAGAGAAACCAGTTTGACTAGTTCCCCTACCCTGCCTTGTTATGTAATCTAGCTTGGGTCCTGGTTTCAAGTGGTCATGCTGGTCAGTCCAGTTTCAGTCTTTCACCTGGCAAGGTGTGGTTTTGTATTCCTTGCACTGTGGCATTGGAGTGGCATGTTGGAATGACCTGGGGTGAGTTGTTGCTTTTCTGATATTCCAGCTTGAATATTCTGGTATCTTGTACAGATAATATATTTTCATATTCTTTTATTAAAATGTAGGGTTACCAAAAATAGTATTTGTCATTTTCTTCATTAGGGAACTATATGTATATTGTGTTCTATTATTTGGTATTAGCATACACATAACTTGGTATAAGAGGTTATAGCTCCATGGACTGTAAATGTATTGAAAAGTACTTTGTCTGTCTTTTGTCAGTGATATTTATTCCTACCTGCGTCCCAGAGACAAGGTGAGGGTTCATTAATATTTCAGTTATATATGGATATGGATATGTAATTATGGGTCCTGCCTGAAATTACCATTTGAATTACATATATAGATTATTGGAACTAAGATATCTGTAGTAGTGTTTCAATATAAATTTATACATATTACTGCACAATATATATATATTCTAATTATAGTGATACATGTATCGATTATCTGTAATTTGATAGGATAATATAGAAGGAAATGTATCACAGGTATGTTTTATTAAATGTAGCCGTATTTATTGTATTTTGTATATAGGGTCCACACGGATTGGACGCAATCAGGATCTTCATATGCTCCGCACTTGTGATATAGAATAAAGAACCCTACCAAATACTACAATTCACGCATCATCGTTCCTTATTCCGGACGGGAGATAAATGTGGATGTAACATGTAGCAAACACACTTTTACAGTTTAATGTTCCCACATATCTGTTTTCACAACTGACCACAACTGTCCGTCATATAGTTACACTTTTAAAATGAAAGTGTTGTATTTAACATTATAAATGTCTTGGAAGTGACAACATTATATAAAGTGTTATATTTGTAACACTCTCGGAAAGTGTTGGAAAAAAAAGTTATATACAACATTATAGTGCTGTATCAGGAGCTATACAACACTTTACAATGCTGAATTTAACACTTGTAAAGTAACACTTGTAAAGTGTTGTAATGCTCCTGATACAGCACTACAATGTTGGATATAACACCTTTTTTCAACATTTTCTGAGAGTTGCATATATAACCCTTTATATAATGTAAATGTTGGACATTTATAATGTTAAATACAACACATTCATGTAACTTTCCTTGAAAGAGTGTATTTGCAGGGAATTATCCGGAGAAGGAAGTACCTGCGGCAAAATTATTTGTGGGCGGGGGGAGGGGTGGGGGGGGGGGTATCCTCCGCTGAGCCTGCGCCTCCCTAGCTTGTAGCTATGCCGCTACCTGATTCGTTCTCCGGCCGGTAATAAAAATATGATTATCGCGCACTTTCCGCTTTGGACCTATTCTGCCATAATTGGTACAACGAATTATAAATCGAGCACGCCCGGTAGAGATCCCCTTTTTGACCACATGCAGACCCTCTGTAGAGCAGGTGCCGTGGTGACGGGATCACCGTAAGTAACCGCAACCGTGACGCCTCACTCTTCTGTTAGCGCGTCCTCCTCAGGATGTAAATTGTACACCGTTAGAAAACCCTGTTGATTAACACCGAAAATGTTGCTTATCGGCACCGTATATTCCCAATTAATACCTTTATTGGTGTTGGCGTTATTTTTTTAGGCACGTATCTATGGTGTTCTATTTGGGCCAAGTTTGCGTCGCGTGGCGACTTTTAGAAACTCGCCACTCGCCACGCGCCGTTGACCTCTCCGGCGCGCGGCGAATGGCGACTTTCTGCTATCTCTTAACCTGCAAAAACTCGCCAGTCGCCACCCGCCGTAGAACACGGCGAGTTTCGCTCTATCTCTTTACCTGGAAAAACTCGCCGCGCGCCACTCGCCGGATGAACCACGGCGCATGGCGACTGGCGACTTTTGACTGTAGTGAAACTCGCCACTCGCCACGCGCCGTGGACATCTCCGGCGAGCGGCGACTGGCGACTTTCTGCTATCTCTTAACCTGCAAAAACTCGCCAGTCGCCACCCGCCGTAGAACACGGCGAGTTTCGCTCTATCTCTTAACCTGGAAAAACTCGCCGCGCGCCACTCGCCGGACAAACCATGGCGCGCGGCGACTGGCGACTTTTGACTTCTGGAATTCTCAGGACTTTTTCTCAAGTGCGCATGCCCGAGGAGCATCAATTATGCAGTTGCAATATCATAAATCACAGTCGCGATCTCGTAGAATTTGAGGAAGTAAAAAAAATATGGAAACTGTTGAAAGAAATACGTCTTTTCATCTTTAAAAGTAGGGTCTTGATAGTTTGTAGGGTTTGTGATAAGAGGAAATATCAACCCAACAAAGAGCCGCTCTATGGATTAAAACAGCAATAAAGGATCTCTTATACAAAGATTTCGCCCGTTTTTCACATAAAACTCACGAAGAGAGAAATTCAATCATCCAGAGAAAATGTTAGCATATTTTCTTACTTTTTTAATCAATATGACGATGACGCTCTATATTCGCTTTCTTAATATTTCATACAGCGTATTAGTTGACGTTGCTTTTATCTTGTAAAACAAAATTCCCGCGTCGAGTGCTTTATTGTATCTTAAATAAGGAACAATTTCAAGGCGATTCATTCTGAATTGAAACGATATGCTGTTTTATAAATATATATAGGCACTTATATAAAACGAATGAAAAAAACGATTGAAAATGTTGTCTTGGTGTTAACTTTTTAAAATATACCAGCAGATAATAACGAGAGTATGCAAGTTCTGCACAGAAACGGATAACGAGTATTTTAATAAAAAAATATCTGCACATTTGACCAAATTAAATTGCCCTATATGCGTATTGCATTAAAAAGAACTTGTTTCAAAAAACAACTATATTAATTATTACAGATAGCTTACATCTTCAAAATTAGTCGCATAGCATCAGATGTAGCTGGAGAGTTAATTCATTAGAAATTATGTATATTTATGCACGAGGAAGAGATTTAAAATTAAATTAAATGACAGCATGTTTCGAACAAAATATTCCGATAATTGATGCTCCCCGGGCATGCGCACTTGAGAAAAAGTCCAGAGAATTCCAGAAGTCAAAAGTCGCCAGTCGCCATGCGCCGTGGTTCATCCGGCGAGTGGCGCGCGGCGAGTTTTTGCAGGTTAAGAGATAGCAGAAAGTCGCCAGTCGCCGCGCGCCGGAGTGGTCCACGGCGCGTGTCGAGTGGCGAGTGGCGAGTTTCACTACAGTCAAAAGTCGCCAGTCGCCGTGCCCGTGGTTCATCCGGCGAGTGGCGCGCGGCGAGTTTTTCCAGGTTAAGAGATAGAGCGAAACTCGCCGTGTTCTACGGCGGGTGGCGACTGGCGAGTTTTTGCAGGTTAAGAGATAGCAGAAAGTCGCCAGTCGCCGCGCGCCGGAGAGGTCCACGGCGCGTGGCGAGTGGCGAGTTTCTAAAAGCCGCCACGCGACGCAAACTTGGCCCAAATAGAACACCATACGTATCAGCTAGCCCCCAAAACATCTTGGTGATTTGGTCAATACCATTTCGCAACACCATTTCACCGGCACCGAAAATAGGAGATGGTCCAACACCATTTGTGTGGATGTGTTTTTTTCCCCCAGCTTGATCATGTTGATACTATATCATTTTCACTGAAACGTCACTCCTCATGCGATGGAGAAGTTGTTCTTCATATACATTAAGGAGTTGTATTTCTTCTTCACAACTTTGACACACGTGCTGTAAAATCTCAAATTTCGTAGATCTGTCCACTTGATATGATAGAGACCAGTGACCTGCTAATCTAGTTCCTTCTTTCTCCGGGAAGCATATAGGCCTACAATGCCATTTGTATAACACTCTCAAAACGCAAATGTTAGATTTAACATCTAGAGGGTTGGAGGAGGGAAAACATTTAGAAAGTGTTGTATTCACCATTTTTAAGTGTTAAATGCAACATTTTAAGCTGTTGCATCCAACACTTAAAAGTGGTGAACCAACACTTTCTAGATGTTTTCCCTCCTCCACCAGTAGTAGTGTCTAAGCAAATCGAGTCCCCTTTCACCCGGATGTAACTATGACGTCACTTCCGATGGTAGCGCCATCTATACACTCTGGACGCAAGGGAGACAACTCGGACTAATGATGATCAAGGCATGTACTGACCTATCTAGGCTATAGTTCCGGCAACCTTTGACCTCGAATTCATCCGCGGTGATGCGGTCTGGTGGTGATGCGGTCGCGGGGAAAAGCTTCCGCGGAGAAAAAGTAGTCCCCAGACTTCAAATACGCTGCATGGTCCGATGGGATCGAGTGAGGTATCAAAGTGAAGCATTCGTGAAGGGGCATCTAATGGGCTGGGTGTGGGGTTGAAATATCGGCATTCTGCGCATGCGCGGTGGCGAAAGGGTATGGAAATAGACGTTTTGGAGCTAGGGGAGCCACTAATGGTCCAATGGGGTCATATGAGGTACCAATGTGAAGCATTCGTGAAGGGGCATCTGACGGGCTGGGTGTGGGGTTGAGATATCGGCATTCTGCGCATGCGCGGTGGCCAAAGGGTATGGAAATTGACGTTTTGGAGCTAGGGCAGTCCCTAATGGTCCAATGGGGTCATATGAGGTATCAATGTGAAGCATTCGTGAAGGGGCATCTGACTGGACTAGTGGCTCGAGCGTTGTCACCATTCTACGCATGCACAGACAGGGAATTGTGGGAAAAGGGTATGGAAATAGACGTTTTGGGAGCAGGGGAACCCCTAATGGGCCGATGGAGTTGTATGAGGTATCAATGTGAAGCCTATGTGAAGGGGCATCCAGTCATGGGTGGATGCATGTAAAACTTTCTCCAGAAAAAAAGCGGAACACGGACTTTAGCCCTGAAATAGGGGAAAACACCTATCAACCCTAGCCAGAAGGGCTAATATCGGTCCCCGGGCTTATCGGGGCCTGCCTATCAAGTCAATGGGGTGAGTGCATGTAAAACTTTCTCCAGAAATAAAGCGGAACACGGACTTTAGCCCGAAAATAGGGGAAAACACCTATCAACCCTAGCCAGAAGGGCTAATATCGGTCCCCGGGATTATCGGGGCCTGCCTATCAAGTCAATGGGGTGGGTGCATGTAAAAATTTTTCTGAAAAAAAGCGGAACTCGGACTTTACCCCTACAATAGGGGTCTGTATTATACAATATACGGTAAAATGCCTGTATGGGGTATGGGGGGTATATAGGTGGCCAGGCTTAACGGGGCTTGCCTATCAATAGAGTTATCTCCCCCTAGTTCCAGGGTGGGTGTATGTAGAATTTTTCCTGAAAAAATACGGAACACGGACTTTATCGAAAAATACGGGAAAATGCCCATATGGGGTATGGGGGGTATAGGACCATCCTGGGAAACCTACTTCTCGACATTTGCGGTATAGGTTGTGGGGTCTCGTTTTCTTAGTCTCGTCAAGACAAACATGATAGGAAGTGTCGCGGAGCGAATCGTTGAAATTTTTGGAAAAAGTTCAGGGAGACCCATACAGTCCCATACTAGGGGCATAGGACCAATGTTTGCCCCACTGTAAAACCTACTTCTAGACATTTGCGGTATGGTTGTTTGGATTTGTTTTCTTGGTCTCCTCAAGACAAACATGATAGGAAGTGTCCCGGCACGAAACGGTAAAATTTTTGAAAAAAGTCACCGAGGCCTGTATATAGCCCCATATAGTCCCATATACGGGTTATGGGGGTATAGGTCCAATGTTTGTCCCACTGGGAAACCTACTTCTATACATTTGCGGTATGGTTGTTTGGATTTGTTTTCTTAGTCTCGTCAAGACAAACACGATAGGAAGTGTCCCGGAGCGAAACGGTGAAATTTTTGCGAAAAAGTTCGAGGTCTGTCTATAGGAGTGAGTGAGTGAGTGAATCGGGGTTAACGTCGCTTTCAACATTTTTTCAGCTATATCACGACGGGGAAGGGAAGGGAGGGGAGGGGGAGGGGTAGGTGTACCTACTTGTAACAGTGCAGATCTAATGCTGCCATTTTATAGTGCTGTCCCACTGAAATATCATGCCGTAGGCAGACAGGACACCCCACTCAGTCACATTATACTGACACCGAGCGAACCAGTCCTTGTTCTATCCTCTTAATGCTGAGCGTAAGCGAGGGAGCAACAAGTTCCATTTTTCAAGTCTTAAGTATGACCCGGCCTGGGATCGAACCCAGTACCTACCGCTTACGAGGCCGACGCTCTAACCATTAGACCACCGCAGTGCGTCTGTCTATAGCCCCATATAGACACATATACGGGATATGGAGGTATAGGTCCAATGTTTGTCCCACTGGGAAACCTACTTCTATACATTTGCGGTATGGTTGTTTGGATTTGTTTTCTTAGTCTCGTCAAGACAAACATGATAGGAAGTGTCCCGGCAAGAAATGGTGAAATTTTTGAAAAAAGTTCGAGGTCTGTCTATAGCCCCATATAGACCCATATACTGGGATATAAGCCCAATGTATGTATAAATCCATACGGGGTGGACGTGTTGGAGTCTAGGTGAGTCACTGGTGGTCCAATGGTGTCGTATGAGGTCTTATTTTGAAGCTCCCATGCAGGAGCACTTGACTACACTAATGGTTCGTACGTTGTCAATACTCTGCGCATGCGCAGCCTGGCCGTAGTATAGAAAGCCGGCATTTTTGGGGGTGTGTGTGGGTGTGTTTGGGTTAGAGATGGGCCGCTATGGGTCCGAATGGGTCGTGGAAGGTGTCAAAGTGAAGCTTGTGTGGGTTAGAGTCAGAATGGTGTGTTTTTAAGTGCAAGTCGCGTCAATCTGCGCATGCGCAGTTGGTTGTAGTAAGTAAAGTGGCCATTTTGGGGCAGTGCAGCAAGGTATTTGGTGTAGAAATGGACCATCCTTGGTCCAGATGGGTCGTGGGAGGTGTCACAGTGAAGCTTTTGTGGGGTAGAGTCAGAATGATGTGTTTTTTATTGCAAGTCGCGTCAATCTGCGCATGCGCAGTTGGGTGTAGTAAGTAAAGTGGGCATTTTGGTGCAGTGCAGGAAGGTATTTGGTGTAGAGATGGACCACTATTGGTCCGAATGCGTCGTGGGGGGTGCCATTTTGTAGCCCTCGGGGTGTACATACCCATTTGAGGGATGCCCACAGCATCTGTGACGTCATTGGTGACGTCATCAGTAAGAGTAGTAGCGAAAGTGGGCATTTTGTGGAAGTGAAGAAAGGTATTTGTGTAGAGAGGGACCATCCTTGGTCCCAATGAGTCGTGTGGGGTGTCATCTTGTAGTTCCGTGGTGGAGACCACGATTTGAGCGATGTTTACGTCATCTATGACGTCATTGGTGACGTCATCAGTACGAGTAGTAGCGAAAGTGGGTATTTTGGGGGCAGTGAAGGATGGATTAGTAGTATAAAAGCGCATTTCGAACCCTATTGACCTTGCGGCGCAATGCACAATGAGTGTATGCGCGTATGTGTGTGTGCGTGCGTGTGTGTGTGAGTGTGTGTGCGTGCGTGTGTGTGTGAGTGTGTGTGCGTGTATGCGTGTGTGTGTGTCTGTGTGTGTGTGTGTGTGCGTGTGTGTGTGTGTGTATGCGTGCCTTTGTGTGCGTGTGTGCGTGTGTGTGTATGCATGTGTGTGAATGCATCTGTGTGTATGTGTTTGTCGCCGTATGCAGGCGCACGATCCTGTGGTGCAACCTGTACCCTATAGCGCGTAGGGCATCGGGTACGACACCAAGCACAGAATACATGTACTCTGCGCATGTCCATGTATTCTGTGCATATCCATGCACACAAACACTGGTCAAAAAGGGCTATACCATCAACCACTGGTCAAACAGGTCTATACCAGCAAACACTGGTCAAACCGGGCTATACCACCAAACACTAATACCATCAAACACTGGTCAAACAGTGCTATACCACCAAACACTGGTCAAAGAGGGCTATACCACCAAACTCTGGTCAAACAGGACTATACCACCAAACACTGGTCAAACAGGACTTATACCACCAAATACTGATCAAACAGGGCTATACCACCAAACACTGGTCAGACAGGGCTATACCACCAAACACTGGTCAAAGAGGGCTATACCATCAAACACTGGCCAAACAGGACTATACCACTAAACACTGGTCAAACAGGGCTATACCACCAAACGCTGGTCAAACAGGGCTATACCACCAAACGCTGGTCAACCAGAGATATACCACCAAACACTGGTCAAACAGGGCTATACCACCAATCATTGGTCAAACAAGGCTATACCACCAAACACTGGTCAAAGAGGGCTATACCACCAAACACTGATCAAAGAGGGCTATACCACCAAACACTGGTCAAAGAGGGCTATACCACCAAACACTGATCAAACAGGACTTATACCATCAAACACTGATCAAACAGGACTTATAATACCAAACACTGGGCAAACAGGGCTATACCACCAAACACTGGTCTCCGCGGAAGTTTTTTCCCGCGACCGCATCACCGCGGATGAATTCGAGGTCAAAGGTTGCCGGAACTATAGCCTAGATAGGTCAGTACATGCCTTGATCATCATTAGTCCGAGTTGTCTCCCTTGCGTCCAGGGTGTATAGATGGCGCTACCATCGGAAGTGACGTCATAGTTACATCCGGGTGAAAGGGGACTCGATTTGCTTAGACACTACTACTTCCAGCCCTCTAGATGCTAAATATAACATTTGCGTTTTAAGAGGGGGTGGGAACTTCTGACCGTTTCCCTCACAATGGCTCGAGAAACGATTCGACTGATTTTTTAATGACAAGTCAGGATAAAAACACAGAATGAAGAGGCTGGGGAGAATAAGGCGTTGGATTTATATACTCAGGGATACTAGCAAAGTGCAAAAACATTGACGTATAGTGTTACAAGTGTGACGTCCATCGTATACGTCAGCACATATACCGGTATAGGTCTCGTGTTAAAGATTATGCACCCCTCGTTAAATTTACGAATTTAGGAGTACCCGGTACAAAGACCTGGAATATAACTTGATTTATTGTGTTTGAGACGCTGACGTTGGGCTGGCATCAGCCCCTGAAAGCATAACCCGAGCATCCTCTACACCGTCAAAAAGAAGTTTTTCAAAACCCCAAAAGTGGGTGAAACCCAGCTGCAACCAGAAGTGGTGTTCTGAACCCCGTCCACCCGGTTTTTCAGAAACCTATGCTTCGTTTTTGGAAAAACTCATTATGGGTTTCAAAACACCAAATATCGTTGCAGCAGGATAGCATGCAATTTGGGCAGTTCGAGATACAAAAAAATGAGATAGTTCAAAGTGTCACAGTGTTACTATAGAACACATGACACGGCGAACAAGCATAACAGTATGTACCGGTAGTCAGAAAGAATTTAGATTTTAAATCACTTTTTGGATGTTATGCCAAACATGGATATCTATAACAGGGTAAAGTAATCCTTAGTGTAGGTACTTTTATTGAAAACATCAAATAAGTTTTCCATTAAATAAACCACTGAAGACACGTATCTCAATGATCTTCGGATGATAGTGGGGATTCTCTAAAACATTGTGCATCGGGTAGTTTAGCACACCGTCCCCATCCTACGGGGCTGACAGGGTCCCGACATCCCTTTTAGGTGCCCCTTGAATAGTTCCACAGATTTATGTCCCTTATCTCGAAATGCCGTAAGTGGTATTTCGAAAAACCTCACTTCCCAGAGACTAGATTGGAAATTTCAAGAAAATAACCACGGTAAATTAAACAATTAATTACCAGCATCACTTAGTTGAAGATTATCTGGTTGCGATATATGGATCAAACTTGGGAATCGGTGAATAAAAGCCCAAATCCGAGTTATGGGGTTTCAAAACACCAGTGTTTGAAACCTTTGTATCGGTGTTTCTGTGCCTCAAATTTAGTGTTTCGAGCAACACGGCGCGTTTTCATACACACATTGCGGGGTTTCAAAACACAAACTACCAGTATGTTTCCGTACCCAGAAATGGTGTTTGAGAGCAGAAAAATAGGGCTTTGAAATTCTTGCTTGTTACAGTGTAACCCTTCAACCACGACGACAGATAGTATATGAAGGATAAACAGACACACTTTATTAATCGTATCTACTATCCTGGTTGAAGGGTTAGGGGAAGCTCGGACTACTGAAACTAATGATTTTACATGGATGTTTCGGTATTCTGGAATACCGTAACTGCATGGTTGTGTTTGAAAGATAAATGTCACTCGTGGAGTTGGGCACCCTCTCCCCTCCAATTTCATAATATGCATACAGGCCTGTTGGATAGAGTCAGATAAGTACCTTTACGTGTAAACTGTTCTTATTTCAATCAATATAAGCATGCAAAGTCTATATTAGTAGGCCGGCCAATGACACGAAATGTAACTTTTGATGGCATTGTTTGTTACAAATGGGTACCCATGCTAAATCAGTTCTTTGTGTGCTGGGGTTCAAGTAGTCCGGTCCCCAGCTCCCACAATGCTACGGGTTCAAGGTGGGAGGGGATACCATCCGGCTTTTGGACGTCAAAGGTCATTCCGGGGTCACTTTTGGGGTTAAATAAGGTCAAAATTGATAAAAGTCGTTCCTAATTTAATTTCCATTATGATGATTTTTACCAATGGCTATCCACGCTAAATTGGTTTTATGTACTGTATGGTTTTAGCACAGGTATGGCATGGCTGGCTCGTTAATTATTAGAATTCAGGTCATTTTAGGGTTAATTTACGGGTCAAATGAGGCTAAAAATTCTGTTTTATTTCATATATTTTGTCCTTTTTGTTATTTACTTTTGTATGCAGTATGATTCAAGATAGGGTGGATACTAAGACAACTTTGGCAATTTGATGTCATTATCAGGTCATTTCGAGGTCAAATAGCATCCAAAGATGGCCAAAAGATGGGCCTTAAAACAATTTAAAACATTTTTGTGTGAAATTCCTTGCAAAGAAATGGGTATCAAATCAGAAGTAGTTCTGTTCTACGGGGTGAGTTTTTAGATCTTAGTGTAGGGTAATTCAGTATTTTTTTGTTTGTGAATTTTGGTAACATCCATTTTCTTATAGACTGGACCTTTCCGATCAATATATTTGTTGGTCCGAAGGTTTTTTTTTCAAGTTTGAAGTAGTTTGAGTTAACCCTTTCTGGTCTGGGTCATAGAGGGTTCGGAAATTTAATGCCCCAGTTTTGAACATTCACGGTATCACCAGAATGATTAAAAATACTTTCCACCGCGGTGGGAAACACTTTTCACCGCGGTGAGAAGTACTTTTCATCGCGGTGGGAATAATTTCCACCGCGGTGGGAAATACATTCGTGTTTTCTGACTTTCCTGTGTTTTCTCTCAACATTTTGCGAAATTTCGCAATCCTCTTCCGACGGAGAAATCGATGGAAAAGTTTCCACCGCGGTGTAAAAGTTTTAACCGCGGTGTAAAAGTGTTAACCGCGGTGTAAAAGTTTTAACCGTGGTGTAAAAGTTTCCACCGCGGTGTAAAAGTTTTAACCGCGGTGAAAAAGTTTCAACCGCGGTGAAAAAGTTTCAACCGCGGTGAAAAAGTTTCAACCGCGGTGAAAAAGTTTCAACCGCGGTGAAAAAGTTTCAACCGCGGTGAAAAAGTTTCAACCGCGGTGAAAAAGTTTCAACCGCGGTGAAAAAGTTTTAACCGCGGTGTAAAAGTTTTAACCGCGGTGGAAAAGATTTAACCGCGGTGTAAAAGTTTCCACCGCGGTGTAAAAGTTTCCACCGCGGCGTAAAAGTTTCCACCGCGGTGTAAAAGTTTCCACCGCTGTGTAAAAGTTTCCACCGCGGTGTAAAAGTTTCAACCGCGGTGTAAAAGTTTTAACCGCTGTGTAAAAGTTTCCACCGCGGTGTAAAAGTTTTCACCGCGGTGAAAAAGTTTCCACCGCGGTGTAAAAGTTTTAACCGCGGTGTAAAAGTTTCCACCGCGGTGTAAAAGTTTTAACCGCGGTGAAAAAGTTTCCACCGCGGTAAAAAAGTTTTAACCGCGGTGTAAAAGTTTTAACCGCGGTGTAAAAGTTTCCACCGCGGTGGGAAACACTTTTCACCGCGGTGAGAAGTACTTTTCATCGCGGTGGGAATAATTTCCACCGCGGTGGGAAATACATTCGTGTTTTCTGACTTTCCTGTGTTTTCTCTCAACATTTTGCGAAATTTCGCAATCTTCTTCCGACGGAGAAATCGATGGAAAAGTTTCCACCGCGGTGTAAAAGTTTTAACCGCGGTGTAAAAGTTTTAACCGCGGTGTAAAAGTTTTAACCGCGGTGTAAAAGTTTTAACCGCGGTGTAAAAGTTTTGTAAAAGTTTTAACCGCGGTGTAAAAGTTTCCACCGCGGTGTAAAAGTTTTAATCGGGGTGTAAAAGTTTTAACCGCGGTGAAAAAGTTTCCACCGCGTAAAAGTTTCAACCGCGGTAAAAGTTTTAACCGCGGTGTAAAAGTTTCCACCGCGGTGGGTTTCAACCGCGGTGAAAAAGTTTCAACCGCGGTGAAAAAGTTTCAACCGCGGTGAAAAAGTTTCAACCGCGGTGAAAAAGTTTCAACCGCGGTGAAAAAGTTTCAACCGCGGTGAAAAAGTTTCAACCGCGGTGAAAAAGTTTCAACCGCGTTGAAAAAGTTTCAACCGCGGTGAAAAAGTTTTAACCGCGGTGTAAAAGTTTCCACCGCGGTGTAAAAGTTTCCACCGCGGTGTAGAAGTTTCCACCGCGGTATAAAACTTTTACACCGCGGTGGAAACTTTTTCACCGCGGTTAAAACTTTTACACCGCGGTGGAAACTTTTACACCGCGGTGGAAACTTTTACACCGCGGATAAAACTTTTACACC
Source organism: Hanleya hanleyi (assembly GCA_036873755.1). Classification (NCBI taxonomy): domain Eukaryota; kingdom Metazoa; phylum Mollusca; class Polyplacophora; order Lepidopleurida; family Hanleyidae; genus Hanleya; species Hanleya hanleyi. The sequence goes on along the minus strand of JAVTVY010033683.1, from coordinate 83,855 downwards.
GCGGTTAAAACTTTTACACCGCGGTGGAAACTTTTACACCGCGGTTAAAACTTTTACACCGCGGTGAAAACTTTTTCACCGCGGTTAAAACTTTTACACCGCGGTGGAAACTTTTACACCGCGGTGGAAACTTTTACACCGCGGTTAAAACTTTTACATCGCGGTGGAAACTTTTACACCGCGGTGGAAACTTTTTACACCGCGGTGGAAACTTTTACACCGCGGTGGAAACTTTTACACCGCGGTTAAAACTTTTACATCGCGGTTAAAACTTTTTCACCGCGGTTAAAACTTTTACACCGCGTTTGAAACTTTTACACCGCGGTGAAAACTTCTACACCGCGGTGGAAACTTTTACACCGCGGTTAAAACTTTTACACCGCGGTTAAAACTTTTACACCGCGGTTAAAACTTTTACACCGCGGTTAAAACTTTTACACCGCGGTGGAAACTTTTACACCGCGGTGGAAACTTTTACACCGCGGTGGAAACTTTTACACCGCTGTTAAAACTTTTTCACCGCGGTGGAAACTTTTACACCGCGGTTAAAACTTTTACACCGCGGTGGAAACTTTTACACCGCGGTTTTACACTTTTACACCGTGGTGGAAACTTTTACACCGCTGTTAAAACGTTTTCACCGCGGTTAACTTTTACACCGCGGTTAAAACTTTTACACCGCGGGGGAAACTTTTACACCGCGGTTAAATCTTTTACACCGCGGTTAAAACTTTTACACCGCGGTGGAAACTTTTTCACCGCGGTGGAAACTTTTACACCGCGGTTAAATCTTTTACACCGCGGTTAAAACTTTTAAACCGCGGTGGAAACTTTTACACCGCGTTGAGATCTTTTCCATCAATTTCTCCGTCGGAAGAGGATTGCGAAATTTCGCAAAATGTTGAGAGAAAACACAGGAAAGTCAGAAAACACGAATGTATTTCCCACCGCGGTGAAAAGTACTTCTCACCGCGGTGAAAAGTGTTTCCCACCGCGGTGGAAAGTATTTCCCACCGCGGTGGAAAGTATTTCTCACCGCGGTGGAAAGTATTTCCCACCGCGGCGGAAAGTATTTCTCACCGCGGCGGAAAGTATTTCTCACCGCGGTGGATAGTATTTCCCACCGCGGTGGAAAGTATTTTTCACCGCGGTGATAAGTATTTCCCACCGCGGTGAAAAGTATTTTCCACCGCGGTGGAAAGTATTTCACCGCGGTGGAAAGTATTTCACAGTTTTTTTCATTTCGCGATGTTTTCGAAAGAAACACAGAAAATTGTAACAAGAACTCTGAAAAGTCGAAGAAAAACACGAAAAAATCGAAAGAAAACACGAAAAAGTCGAAGGAAAACACGAAAAAGTCGAAGAAAAACACATAAAAGGTAAAAAACATGAATGTCCCCTACGGGCCACCGTACATATCTGAGCTATAGAGAAAGGAATGGATTAATCATACATGTGCTCGTTCTAGAACGGAGACGTTTTTCAAGTTCGTGAAAGTCTGGTGACTACACGCGAAAAGCCAAACGAGTCCCTTTTCTCGGAGCATTCAATTCCTTCAACGATCGGTGTTTAAACTCTTCCTGGTGTCCAGAACTTAACCCTGGATGCGGTCCAATACACGATACATCGGCGCATGCCTTTCGTCCTGAGGATTTTCCTACCCAGACCTGCTATTTCAAGACCAGGTTCAGGTGAACACGCATTCCAAGAAGCGTACTGATGAGTATTAACACAGAATACAGTTGCACTTACAGGAAAAGAGATAAGAATCTCAGAGATAAGTATTGCTTTGTTTTGTTGTATATAATTGAGCAATTGAGTATTGTATACACGATTTTTTGAACGAGCGGGGTTTTCGGATCAGGTTCTGACGAACGCTTAATGTGAATATGAGCATGGTTAAGCAAACATTATTGCGAAAGGAGTATTAGAATGTAGTTGTAATGGAAAAGAATAGGAACATGTAAGTTTCATATTAGACGGAATCTTTAAAGGGCAGGGAGAGTTACCGGCATATGGTACGTGGGGTGTTAGAATTTAAGTTTCCCATAAGACATACAACTAACAGGTGAGCTGAGCATTTGCATTGTTTCAGACCAATTGTCTTTAACATGTTAAATCAATATAACTGACAAAACATCTGGGCTTGGGTTTGTGTTCATTGTCCTTTTGTCTTCCGGCTGGTGGTTTTAATAGAATCATTCAATTTTTTACGATCTGTCTTACAAAACTCACACACATTATTATGTGCTAGTTGGTGTATGTATCAATTCTGCGTTAGTATGGGAAATTTTGAGGCAGTTCAACTCCTAAATAAATACGCATATATTGAAGATATATTCTCAGGAAAATGTCCTAAAAAATGTTTCTATATTTTAAATATTGTTGTATTGGCGCTCTGTTCCGCGTTATAGGATTTATGGAGCGGGAGCTCTCTTGATCCGATGGTGACTTCATACGTGAATGGAATTTTCATCTGATAGCAGAGTTAATGTTCGCGAAGAGAGTAGGCTCTAGTAGAGGTTACAGTGGGGAAGTTTTTCTTTTTATGTTCAGCCTTGATGGCTTTTATGGAACTTGGTAGCATATGATAGCGTCGTCTGTTGTTAGTCAAGATGGCTGGGAGATAGTCCGGGTGACAGTGAGTGGGGTCTTGGTGACGTAATGAAGTCCAGTGGCGCGGGCCGCATGCTTGCGGTGCTGGTCTGAGTTCTGCTATAGCTAACGTGAAGTATATCAAATAAACGAAATTGATCAAATTAATACGAAGCACTAGACTGAGTTACGTCTTTTCGATTTTCTGATTTTTATTCAAAAGGCGTTGTTCTGATGTCTGTTTTTCATCGGTCTGGTCGGCTCCAGAATTTACTGGTGTGTTCTGCATGGGTCTGGTCCGCTCCAGAACTTGCTAGTATGGTATCATTTTCACTTTCGTTTCGCATTTGTCTGGTTGGCTTAGGAATTTCCTTTTTTATCATTATTCTGTTACTCAAACAGATAGCAAGTGACAGTTTTGAAGCTATAATGATGGTAATTAATATTATACCGTATAATACTGGTTACGGATATTACTGGTTACTAATTGGGTTGGCTGCAGATCTGGAGAATACTGGATATTAACATTATCTGAGAGCTATGTATATGAATACACTCTTAAAACGTTACAAGTAGGATCCCCTTCCCCTCCCCCTCCCCTCCCTTCCCTTCCCCGTCGTGATATAGCTGAAAAAATGTTGAAAGCGACGTTGAACCCTATTCACTCACTCACTCACTCACTCTTAAAACACAAGTGTTGTAATGGTAACATTTTCTAAGTGTTATACTCAATACAACACTTTAAAATGTTGAATACTAGTGTTATAACATTTAAAGTGTCATAATCTTAAAGACTCTTCGGATTTTAACAACATCTAAACAATGTTGTGTTATCTTCGCGCCATGCACGGTGGCGCGCGGAGACAGTGAGTAATTTGATTGGCTCTTGCTTCACGTGATACCTCTGCCATTGCTGGGAAGCATGAGCCTGCCTGTGTTTGGGAAAATTCAACGTGCCGTTTCGGTAAGTTTGGTTGTTGTTATTTTGTTAATTTTCTTTGTAACTGATTGAATACATTATTAACTTGTTGTTATTGTTGACCTTGATGCTCTTCTCCTTTCCGGCACTCTGATTCGGGTTTTGGCAATCCTTGTTCGCACCATCATCGAGCGAGTCACCGAGTGCAACTGAACCCAGGCCCTCCTAAGAAACGGTCCCCAATACGACAGAAAGGTTAAAAATCCTGTCAAATTTGAACATATTTCTCCGATTTTCGAAGAAAACGCATCGGTTGACAAGCAGATGCGGTCTGAAACGACTGCATCTCCTTCTTCAACAGATATCGCTTTGTTGGTTTCGGTTGCGTGAACGGTCCCTGCCGGTGAATGCTTCGTCGATTCCCGCGAGACCGTCCTGAAAACGGTGACGGAAGTGACGTATGCAGTTGACAAAACGTTAGCAAGATGGCGGGAAAAAAGAATTTTTCTGACATGGCAATTTGAGTTTCCTTGTGGTATGTAAATGTTTACCTCGTTAAGGTCATTATTTTTACTGCGTTGAGCATCTGGTTACTCTAGGGTCCGTGAGAATTTTTATTTGGACCTATCAGACGAATAGTAAGGCCACAGATCCCTGCACAGTTTTAGACCGCATCTGCTTCTCAACCAATGCGTTTTCTTCCGAAATCGAAGAAATATGTTCAAACTTGACGGGATTTTCAACCTTTTTGTCGTATTGGGGACCGTTTCTTAGGAGGGCCTGTGAACCGAGAAAGCTGAAATGTGAACATTTAGGCCTTTCGGATTATCCTCAGTTCCGATCTGTGATTACCTAGTAAATTATGATTAAACGGAGATCTGGAAAATCCCCATACTATTATGTTTAAATTGTCATGGGTGGTAACATAACACATCCGATGTAATTGAATGAACAAATATGTGTTGGTGCCTGGGGGGGGGGGGGGGGGGCGTGACAAAGAACCTCTCATTTTTTTTTCAGTTTGCCAAGGAGTGAAGTATGAGTGTGTTTACCCTGCAGTAGAGCCCCGGAAAAATGAGAAATTACAGGCGTCATTTTTATACAATTTTCGTGCAGAATTACGGGTCCTGGATCGGTTCTCGTACAGATCAAATCTCGTGCACCTCTCACGTGCGCGCGTTCAGAGCATGTGGTGACTTTCTATGTGGATTGCTTATGTGTGGGGGAAGTTTAATTTGTCTGTCAAAATTTCTTGACAGACTTCTTGGTGTAGTTGGAAGTATTTTTTATTTTTTTTAATTGCTTTCCGGGGTATACACTTCTAGTTTTCATCACACGGGAAGTCCATTTTATCGCCGACCAATATAGGTAGCATGATTGATGACTATCATGTTCATTCCACGCAAGTCAGACGACAATCCCATTTCGACAGATGTGTTTATGTCCTGTGACACGGGGCGCAGTCATTGGTTTCCTTCGACCGCCCCTCCCTATCTGCGAACTAATGTTCACAGTGAAATGGCAGCAAACTCGCGTCATTTCCAGTAAATCAGTGTCATCTTCTACATTTGACAGGAACTGTATAGGAAGATATATTCCTTTGTCATTTAGAAAGTGATCATATAACATTATTTTCGTTAGTTCTGGGATTACACTGTCTTTGTCTAGCACAGATTCTAGTGCTGAAAATTGGTCGACTCAAAAAAATTCTGTTTTACGATCACTTTTTAAGCCACAGAAAATAAAGCTTCGTATGTATTCAGCTATATGGAAGCTGTCATTACGATCATCGGAGGGGTAATCTGTGTTCGCTTTCAATACTGCCGGACTGCTACCTTCTAATTTGTGGGAAGCTCGATGGCTGAGTGGTTTAGATCGCCGACATATAGTGCTAGCTGTTAGGTGCATTACTCTGTGGGTCGCTGGTTCGAATCCCGCTCGGGATACTAAGATTCACGGGAATTCAAATACATCTAGATTCTCGCAACCCAGCTCTATGGGAATCCACGAGAATCCAATGCTATCATTTCTATGCAGATTGCTATTATTTTATGGGAATCTGTTGGATTCCCGTAAATTATTTTGCGGGAGTGGTGACGGGAATCGGATTTCCATGAAAAAACAAGCAGGGCATGAATTTACCATAAAACTTTGCTAGACCATCGGGCTGGTATATTTCATTACACTGAGCTGAAATTCTTGAATTACAGAGTGGCTGGTTAGCTAGCTTCAAAACTAAATTCACCAGCCACGGGCTGCGGGGCTTGTAGGAATTTCGAGCCCTGACTGCCCTACCACTGAACATATGTCTTTCCCTGCTCGCATACCTAAAGTCTTTATTATTTAAAGGTTGGGGAAAACACCTTGACATGCTTGAGGCCAATACCTTGTTGGGGTGTAGGGCTATGTCAACTTAAGTTTTTATATATTTATCAAAAAGGGACATCCACACGTACCCCAGAGTGCATGGATCTTTCAATAGCATCTATGGCTTCATTGTTCCATGATTTTCACAGCAACTTATTGCTTCGTTTTATGCGACGTACTAATCATTCAAATTAGCCACTTCAAAATTTCAAAAATGAAACCTAGCTTCAAATGACATCTTCGGTGAAATATATTTTCTAAATGAAAATGGCATGTGGTGGCATATTTCCATGTAAAGGTCATACACAAGTTGCAGGATTTGAGAGGCTAGGCCTAGTTAATAAATCAAAGCAAACTGACAGACACATAATCTAAACTGCTAGCAAGACACATAATCTAAACTGCTAGCATCATGTGCACATAAAAACAGACCTCTGCTCTGGGCATTATGACCCTGCCATGTGTGTGCATGCTAGGAGATTGTACATTGCATCAGACAATTTAATCTAATGTATTCATCAGTCAATGCATCTACATTCATGCAACTTGGATATGACTTTGAGATCGAAGTATGCAATCCCATGCTATTTTCATTTACAGAATGAATTTCACCGAATATGTCATTTGAAGCCATGTTTCATTTTGTAAATATTAGACTTAGAGTGGCTAATTTGAATGGTTACATAGTCGCATAAAACGAAGCAATAAGTTGGAACATTCCAACAATGAAGCCATAGATGCTGTTGAAAGATCCATGCAGTCCGGGGTATGTGGGGATGTTCGCATTTTCCATAAATATATAAAAACTGAAGCTGACATAGCCCTATACCCATCGAGGTATATGCCTATAACTTGATCGAGGTGTTATACCCCTATCAAGGTATAATACCTCGATCAAGGTATTTTCCACAACCTGTTTGATTCGGCATGCAGGTCTGTGGGAGGATCGCATTCTTGTTCTTCTTGTGACTTCTTCTGTTGAAATACGCGTGCAGGACAACCCTGCCTTCAGGCAATTGGAAATTTTTTTATATACTCGGTCACAGTGGAATCAAGTATTGCTTCGTTGATTTCCATCAGACAGTCCTATCCAGTCAATTGTCAATTAATATATATGTAAATACATATTCATTTTCAGATTGATCAAGAATTTGCGATGCTATATTCAGAGGACACGGGATCGAAACTTCTAACAAAGCCGATATGTACCAAACATATTGAAGATCGCAAAGATGTCACAAGAGTGGAGAGAGCGGTGGGCTCGGTGAGGAACTGCAGACTTGCAATGAACTATCAGAAGGTAATATTTGCAAATCCAGATAATAATCCCTCAAGTAAATGGCTCCAGACTTCTGCGAGTAACACTAACAGTTCGATTGGAATAACAATTTTTAGCCTGGTGCTTTTCATAGCAATGTATATTGTAATTTCCAGGTTGTCCTAACATGCAAACTGTCCAGTTTTCAGAAAGCTTTACCATCCATGATAATCCAATAACCTATTCATGGGGGGTGGGGGGGGCTCAGTGGTTGATTGGTAATCGCTAGCCCCACACTGCTGAAACGGCCTGTGTTCGAGCCCCGCTGGTGCATGTGTGAAAGTCTGCCTGTTACTCGCCGACGGCTGATGGTTCACTCCGGATACTTCGGCTTCCGAGTTGAAACTGGTTGTAACTATATTGGTGAAATAACTTTGAGTGTTACATTGAACTACATCCCCCCCAGGGCCCCCACTTATTCATAAAGATTACTGCAGCATTCCATATCAGGGGTCGAAATTTACACCGGTTTACCTGTCTCTGACAGGTATTTTTTTTAAAGAGACAGGTAGAGAAACAAAGTACCTGTCTCTATTGACAGGTAGCCAATAATTTTGTTTTGGTGTTCAAAATATATCTTCAACAAAATTCATTCAAAACCCCTGCTAATAAGTGCAAGTAAACAAGGTGTCATTAATTTATTAGTGTCTTGCAACATCTAACTTTGTCATTAATCTCGAGTTACATGTTCATGTTACGATTGCATGTTCAGGTAATTCTTAAAGATGACAGGTAAACATTTTGGCCACCTGTCTTGAGTGACAGGTAAATTATTTTGAATATTTTGACCCCTGCATATGTCCAGCCTTAATATCCCTTTCACCGCAACTTCGAGTAAAGAAACAAAGTAAAGAAAAGATATTTTGTGTCCATGCATTAACACTTTGAATATGGGTTGACATCAAATGTTAATATGATGGACAGTCTTGAGAAAACCATGAAATAGTTGAGGACAGTTTATGGCTCATGGTCAAAGTCCAGTTGTCTCGAACACCTGGCAACCGAAAGCCTCTTGGTTTTTGGGCTTGTCTTTTCACATACATCTGTACATTGCTTGTTTGATATTGTATCCCCAATTACAGAGTATGGATTTCATTCCAAAATTTAGTAATGCAATGCACCAAGAATAACACTTCAATTCGTGCAGAACGAATTTCAAAGGAGACAAACATGTACATTCAGTTTTTGGACGGATTGCGAAGCAATAGCCGTCCTATGGCTTGATGTCTGGCTGGCTTTTTTTGTGTTCAAGATTTTGTAAAAGTTTGAGCTCTACCATGTATCATGTGTACTAAGCTTCGCCCGACCCCATATACTGATATTCTCAGATGCCATACCAGATGCTGCATGGGCTCCACCCATTCACTGCACCCTGGCGGTATCTCCCCTCTTCCCCACATTCGGAACATAGCCTAATTCTCTCTATTTCCGAAACTAAGTCTCACCCGACTCCATATATGCTGATATTTTCAGATAGCATGATATCGGATACTGTCTTGACTACACTAGTCCACTATGACTGTCACCATATGAGTGAAACAACCCCCTCCAAGCAAGTATTGGCATCAGATCACAATTAATCACTTCCGGGTCAGTGCCCACGAGCTACATTGTTTAGAAATTTGAGAGCAGATCTTTATGGATTTTATGAGCTGCGATTTTTCAGCATTTCTGATACATCTGATATTTCAACTTGCAGATGAGTCTTCAAACTGTACTTCCTGGTGTTGATTTGGGCCACTTTGGAAAAAGCATGATGGATGAAGACATGATCAGTGAATGGTGAGAAGGCTCCCCGTTTACAAATTGAATGACATTCTGCAGCACCAATCAGCTGTCAGTGGCGGTAATTTGAAATTTCCATGGTCAACATCTGTCAAGACTTCCACTGGTAATGTCCCACAAGGTAAATATTGACATGCCAGGTGGAGTTATGCATTGTGAATTTTCTGGATTTTTGCCACTAATACATAACAAGTAACGGAATTAATAGTAGGCTGATGCCCGTTTTGCTCTCCGGCAGTTGGCGATGTGAACATGTATCACAGGAGCCGCGAAGCACATTTGAAAGTGGAGGGGCTGAACTCTATACCGGCCTTGTTAAATGTTGGACTGGTCTATCTAAGATAGGACTTATAACATTGATCTACAACAAGTGGGGGGGGGGGCTCCGCGGCCCCTGTATCACACATTGTGAAGGCAAATATTCCATGCCCCAATCCATAGAGGAATGCAGTTTTCGCCTGTATTCTAGGATTGACCCGAGTATATGGTGGGGGTTTCCCCTGTTCAAGGATGTCGATGTCGAGGATTAGTTATCTTCTCAGAAATCATTTTGACAATCGAGGCAGACAGTAGTTTTCTCATGGCATTTTCATAAGAACTTCGTATCTGGACCAAATCACCTTAACTCTTCGATCCACCGTGAAAGGAAAACCTGACCTTCGAATAAATATATGTATTTACCTACTACCTACCTAACTTGCTGGGGTAGGGTTGTGCGACTAAGATTCTAGATTCTTTAGAAATTTGTTACACACTGTCATCACCATGTGAAGATGCTTAAGTGCATATATCTTGAGTTAGATTGAACTTCAGTTACTATTAGACTGGTTGATTGCAAATTTTGAAATAGAATCATCTTACACTCTTTTGCAGGTTGGAACCAGTGCAGTTCACTACCTAGAGGCAGGAGGTCACAGCCATATGGCCTTTGCCTGGGAACGAGTAATGCAGTATCCTAATATTTCATCATCGTCGACAGCGTTGCGATACCTTGCAGGAGCGACATAACTTTTGCAGTTGATAGGCTTTTCGAGCTGCATAATAAATTCAATCTGGAATAACCTCATTCTTTTTACTCCTCGAGACTATGACTCTGAGACTCTGAGAAAGAGAGACTGCCAATCAGATTTAGAGAGTTGATCACCAACATCTGCATTGTCTCATGTCAAAGCTCTTGTGTTCGGTGAATTCTGATTGTGTCAGGTTTTGTCTGGATCACCATCAGTCTGTGACTCATTTGGACTGAAAATATTCCACTCATACATTCACTTAGTAGCAGTTGTTTTTACCAACATATTTCAAGAATGAGAAGGCTTACCACCATATCTCAAGAATGATTATGCCTAGTTCACACATGCATGTGATCGAATGAAAGAAACCTTATCAGAAATCTGTGTGATCGACCGATTTTTGGGTTCAATCCTGAGCAACCTTGTCTCGCATATGCAAATGGACAAGAAGTCCAAAATCAGTGACATTGACATTTAACCCATTCTGGATCAGAAGTGGCCCATTTGTCACCCATTATTGTTTTACCACCATATCACAGGAATAATAAGCAATGATGAAATGCATTCTGGTCATGGGTTACATTAAATGTTTGTTTGTTTCTCATGACCTTGCTTGTAAAAAGAGACGTACTGAGTGCGACAATTATTAATTATGGATCCTCCAAACCAAATGCTTGTAAATATGAAGAAAAGGAGATCTTTTGAAAATTGTCCCATATGAACTCTAATAATTTACCCTTACATATAGATGTGGGAGGGTCATGAAAAACTAAGTAACAGTGAACTTAATGAATTTTATTGTGAAAATATATTCATGAACACTTCCCATATTGTTGCATTAAAAAAGCAGTAAAGCATACTCTTGCATTATTTTTTATTCTTGTTTGTCATACAAATGGAGGGATGATTGTTTATAAATGTTTAATCTTTGGTACTTCTGCAAGTTTGTCATATCTAACTTAAAACTTTATAAAATTTATACCCTGCTTCTTGCTTAACAGGTCTCAACGATACATTGTCAGAAATCTGTTTAGTTCCTTGCATTACTACAATTATGTCCTGCAGATGTCAAGGGGTCAGACTTCAATCTCGCTCCTGTTTTTATTTGTCTGTGACTGAATGCAAGTGAACTTTATTTTGGTATGTTCTTTAAATCATTATCTTGAATATGACCTACACTTGCACAAGTACCACAGTTACATTTCCACAGCAATTCATCTCTGGGGGAGTTGAAAACCAATCATAGAAGGATTACTGTGTTGCTGTTGCAAATTTTAACAGGCAATTTTTGTGAAATGTCTTAAAAGTAGATGGTACGATAAGGCGGCATAAGTATACATGGTGCAGTTGAAATAAGAAATTAAAATGTCCTAAAAATGATTGTTTTAATCTAATGACGAGAAAATATATGTATACAATATTATGTGAAAGTTCTAGCTTGATTGTATAAGATTATAGTTCTCACATGAAAGTTCAACTGCACCATGTAAATAGGCCAAAATGCCACCTTATCATATGCCATCTCCTTTTTGAATACCAACGCTTACAAAGTGTTGAATCCCAACACTTGCAAAGTGCTGAAAGTCAACATTTACCAAATGTTAAATATGGACACAAATCCAACACTTACAAGTGTTAGAATTCAACATTTATAAAGGTTAGAAACGAGATCATAACACTTTTAAAATGTTGAAATCCAACACTTTACAAAGTGTTGAAACCAGCAACACTTTCGAAAGTGTTAAATTAACATTTACAAATGTTTTCCCTCCTCCACACTTATCAAAGTGTTGTATACAACATTATAAATGTTGTATACAACACTTTAGTTTTAAGAGTGTACTAATATGGCTGCAGAGCCAAAAGAATACTGGTTAAATGTTGGCTGCAGAGCCGAAGAATACTGGTTATTAATATGATCTGAGAGATAATGTATATAATACTAATATGGCTGCAGAGCCGGACGAATACTGGTTAAATGTTGGCTGCAGAGCCGAAGAATACTGGATATTAATATGATCTGAGAGATAATGTATATGAATACTAATATGGCTGCAGAACCGGACGAATACTGGTTAAATATTGGGTGCAGAGCCGAAGAATACTGGATATTAATATGATCTGAGAGATAATGTATATGAATACTAACATGGCTGCAGAGCCGGACGAATACTGGTTAAATGTTGGCTGCAGAGCCGAAGAATACTGGATATTAATATGATCTAAGAGATAATTTATATGAATACTAATATGGCTGCAGAGCCGGACGAATACTGGTAAAATATTGGCTGCAGAGCCGGAGAATACTGGATATTAATATGATTTGAGAGATAATGTATATAAATACTAATATGGCTGCAGAGCTGCAGAAATACTGGTTAAATGTTGGCTACAGAGCCGGAGAATACTGGATATTAGTACGATTGGAGAACAAATGGTTTTGGGTGGTTGCATGGGTATGAAGCTGAATGAATACTGGTAAAATGGTGACGGCAGAGTCGAATGAATTCAGGAAATGTGAAGACATGTTTAGTGCTCCAGTTGGCAGAGGTGAGAGAGAACATGGCAGGAGAGAAGAGAGAGAGAGAGTGGGGTGGTGATGGAAGGGTGAAAAAGTGACAAAGATGGATTCGGCCTTGAGAACCTTGGGCGTAAATAGTGTACATTCTGCACCACGCTTTAACTTGACTAATATTGTGTGGAATAACTCATTGGAGTTAACATATGCAATATATATATTTATACATTCTCTTGTTTAGTTGGTTAAAGAAAGCGGAAGCAGTATGAAAGTTGATGGGTAAGAGGAGATGCTAATATAATAGTTTAGAAACTATTATTCTTGTTTGATGTCACATGATAGGGGAGTCATGGAGCGAGCTAAAATATAAGTACGAAGTCTTGTGTTAGCGGACGTCTTCTTTATTCAGTCCCCACAAATGGAAGTCATTTATCACACAAAGAAGTACATATTATTAATGAAAAGAAATGCTAAAGGACAATGCTAATAAACAAGCTATTGGGAACATAATAAATGATAAGAAATATAAAAACTAACAATACTAATATACATGTTATTGGGAAGATAATAAAAGAGAAGAAATATAAAACTGCAAGATGTTTTCAACATAAGATATCCGTATATCCATATATGGTACCGGCTATTAATATTTCGGTCCATGTAATAACTACGTACATATATACAGTATCGGCATATTATATTTGTCGTAAAATGATATTTTAATATTTAATAATTTTAATTATATTACTTGTGTTATTCACAGTATATTCAGGTTGAACCGATCGTGTCGTCTTAGATGTTAGTGCCTCGCCCAGAACGAGGCTGCTATACTGAGGTATCATATATGCAAATCTTGGGACTCGTGGCATCTATTTCTAGACTAGTATTTTGGGCGTTTATATATTCAATAGTTTCGCCTTGATAAAAGATTAACAATTCCGTTTTAATTTAACGAAACCTATTTAATTATCATGTTATAAAATTAGAAAAACTACAATCTATATCATGTATATAATACACAAAGACAAAAAGCAATACAAATTTAAATGTTCACTTACCTAAAATATAAGTACGAAGTCTTGTGTTAGCGGACGTCTTCTTTATTCAGTCCCCACAATTGGAAGTGAAGACTTTCCAATTGGGGGCCGTATTTATGTCCGCCAACATAGCAACGTACCTCAGTAGAACAGGCAGCGACAAGTGTAACTAAGTAACAATTAACTTCCGGCATACACTGGTCCTAGCTGTTGCTGTTCACAGCGGAGCGCGACTCTTAGTCCACCCGCTAATGAGCGTACGCGGGCTGCCGATTGCCGTATTAACACGGATTATCGATAACTTAGTTAAACGGCTATTTGGTATATAGTCTGGCCCTAATAAATACGTTATCCATTTAATTTATGCATGTAGAATTGTACATTTATATATAATATATGACATATTTATATGTAGAAAATATGAACCAATAATTACTATTAAATCATAGGCGACCGGCTTTATACATAAGTTAATATACAACAGTTCATTCTCCGAATCTGTACTATAAATATGAATAAGGAACAATTACTAACTCATAACTGACATGCATTATAGATAGGAGAATATATAATATTTCATTCGTCGAATCTGTACTATAACAATTCCTCCCATCCCCAATAATTTTGGTCCACCAAAATAAAAATGATGATCTAAATAAGGAAAGCCAAAGTGCTTCTCCAAACATACGTCAAGCTGGCAATCATAGATTTATAATATATTGTTGGTTAAGGTACCGTTTTGGGACAGAAATGGTGCAGTGGGATGGATAGGGAGTTGTTTATTGTGTGCCTGATTCAAGATTTGTGCATAACCATTGTGTTCCTTAACGATGATAGCTATAAATTCGGTTTGTAGTATTTGTCGCATTCTTCGTGCTGTCCACGGGCTCAATGATAATACTTGGGGAACCACAAATGTTTTCTGAGAAACTTTGTTAGTGATCAACCAGCCTGCCCAATTTACACGTAACTTAGGTCGAACCAGATCCGTAACGCGCATGTGTCTGATATCTTGGGGTGGTTCAATCTCCCAAAAGGATGCACAAAAATGGAGATTTAACAATTGCAACTTGACACAATCTTTGATGGTACAGAGTTCAAGATAAATACATGTATGGTGACTTTTGAAATAGATACGTTGTAAAAAATATATAAGTAGACCAACCATAATAATCATAAGTTGACCGACAATAATGTATGTCAATTCACAACTTGATGGAGCTTCTATATGTTGTGTCACTACTTCTCCCTTAAGGGAGTCGAAAGATGGCAGGTCGCTGGAAATTACGGCTCTGGCCATTTTAGGAGCCTGTACTAGAATAAGTGCTGCAGTCAGCATGCGAACCTTATAGACCATCCAGATAAGCCCTATACATGACAATGAAGCTACTCCAAAGGAAATATACGTAAGCATAGCATTGAATCCAAAATAGTTATCAAGGGGAATTGTGCCATCTAATAGCGGTTCCGAAAGAGATTGGAACACCACCTGGTCGTTTTTAGTCGCCGCTGCTATACGTTTGAGGCTAAGATGATACTTTTTGTCGTTGGCTAAAATTGAGGCAAATGAATGGTTGTATATCTGAATCTCAGGTATTTTAACTGTGATGGGCTTCGGATACATTGTATCTCCAATGACCGATGCATAGGCATCAAGAGAGAAGAACTCTTGAATCAAAGCCAGATTGACTGGATGCAATTTGGTGATCTCTGAGGTTGCGTTATCGCACGCCGATAAACGTGGCGCGACAAAAATCATTTGAAAATCTATGGAACAATCACATGGCACCGTCATGACACAGAAGTTACAGCCTTCTGTCATTTTTGGACCATGTTTACAATCAAGAGCAACCAAAGGACTGTTATATACTAAAATGGAGGATGGGGTTATTCGCATGATTTGGGTTTCGATTTTGTTGGGGATGAATCTAAAATCGCAGAGCTTGTGAATACTATCTCTGTTATTTTCGAAAAGAGCCTTAATACACGATGGTGAGGTCGCCGTCGCCAAAGGCGGGGTAAATGGACAATGAAGTGGATTATCAAAAGAACAAGAAATCAATTCGTTTGAACGAAAAGTTGTATAGTGTTTCTTATCTTCTGTGATAACAAAATATTCCGGTAGGTCAAGTAGTTGTGTTGCGTGACGTGATGTGTCATTTACTGCAACGGGAAAGGAGTGAACTCTATATATTGTAGTGGGTGAAAATAGGGAAGTTAGGGGAAATCGTATAGTAATGAATAGATTGGAGTGATGACGTGTAAAGATGAAGTGGTGTTGTTTGTAAAAATGAAGGGAATCGGTACGAACTAACCGAAATCTGGGAAGTTTTTTCTCCAGTAATCGGGTCACATCGCGAAGTGTTTTGGAGATAATGAATGGATCAATTATAGTGGGAGAAAGTCTTCCTTGAACTAAGCTGTGTATACCCATAGTGAGCGCTGATAGTTCGTTTTCAATAGCAGTGACCTTACTGATTTGGTCAGTTAGAACTGCTGACATTGTATTGTATGCTTCTTCCCATGTTTGCAAAGCTGTAGAAACTTGCGAGGTTAACAAATTGATGGGCACGTGATTGGCTGTCATACCGTCCACAATGTTACCCATTCGATCATTGACAGTTGCCATAAAAGATGTAATATGTTCGTCTTGTTGAGTCAGGGATTTTGCGATGCGGTTGGTGAGAGTTTGTATGTGACGAGCAAGGATGGTCACATCATCCATGGTAGCCGTCCCGAACAGTGTTTTTGAGAATTGACCAATGAAAGGAAGGAGGCTACGCCTGGACCTTTGGTCTGTGTTTGCAGAAGGTATGTTTGTGTGAGGAACTAATTTGTGAATTTGACGCAGTGTTGTGTTCAGCTGTGCTGCTATCTTACCTCGCAATGCATTCATATGGTCAACAAGATTGTGGACAAGCGGACAGGATTTATCCTTGCTTTTACATAACGGAATTTGAGGTAAACGAACCTCGGATGGTAAGGGGATCTGGTATGTATGAAACCAGTAATCGGGAGCAAAATGAACGATTCCTTTGTTTTCAAGTACCACGCCATAGTTTATTCGCTGTTCTGTGGCCGACATAGATGCTGCTGGCATGACTGCGCATGACCAGAGGACTAGGGCAGAGAGGAATCGAAACAGGTCACTCGGTGTGCTTCCTCCATCACCTATAACGAAATAATAGTGATTTTAGTGAATTTCCGGGTGAAGGCTGAATTCAAAACCTTCTAGCACTATAGTTAAGTCGACCAGTAACTTTGTTTTTGGGAATCACCAATTAAATCACTAAGGATACGTTAACGGAGATGGAAGAAAATTTTCCGGGTCGCATGTGTCCTCTCTATCCGTCAGGAATGCAATCCCTGAGACCATCAGAACAAAATATGCTACTGAATATGCATGGCTAGTGAGACCGCCTTACCGTCCGTCTCCGTCGCTTCTGTGTTTGATTTATGTGAAATTGACGTTTTGGTTCGGCTGTAATGTTGCAATCTGGTTCCCACGTAGCTTGAGAAACAGGATAACCCTTCCAATGTACCAGATAATACTTCTTACCTCCTTCCCGTTTCATCTTCAGTAATTTCTCGACTGGGTACGTCTGATGACTTTGAGGTGGGTCACGGGGTTTACTTTTCACATCCTTACTTACCGGCTGTGGAATGACACTCGACTGTTTGGGGGGCTGTGAGGTTTTTACCGGCGGCCAGTTATGTCTGATTTTATCTGGACTGTGATACAGTTTCAAACGATCAGCATGGACCGGGTTTTTGAGTTCGACATTGTCTGAACATCGTCTTATACGATAAGTATTTGCAGAGCCTACCCAGGTGATGTAGTACGGACCATCGTGTTTATTGTGAAGTTTATACGACAGGCCTTTTGGTGATTTAGGAGTGAACAATAGAACTAGGTCATTCAATTTGTATGTTGGTTTGGCCGCTTTCATATCATGGTATTCTTTGCTCTTGGCTTTTCTCCTCTTGTCATTTTCTGCTGCTATCTTCGTTGCTATTTCTAAGTTGTGCAGAACATTCTGAACATGCATATTCGCATCATTTCCAAGTGTTTTCTGGGGTAGCAAAGAAGTATCTATGGGTAAGTTCATTTCCTTTGAAAAGAGTAGATAAAATGGGGAATACTCCGTTGATTGAGTGCTAGGACTCATGCGAAAGGCCATCATAATACTAGGTATTAGTTCGGGCCAGTTACTTTGGCTGCTACTGCAATATGTTCGAAGACATTGTTTAATGGTACTATTAACGCGTTCGCAGGCACTGTTAGTTTGTGGATGGTAAGCGCTAGTCTGGTGTCGAGTGACCTGAAAGATGGAACAAATGGCCGACACCACATTACTCATGAAGTTCTTTCCTCTATCGGATATCAGAGTATGGGGAGCGCCGTAGCGAGTAAATATCTCGTCGTACAAAATCTTTGCAATTTCAGTCGCCTTCTGTGTTTTCATCGGGAAGGCTTCCGTCCATCTAGAAAAACTATCGACCACTAGGAGAATGTACTCGTATCCGTCTGGAGTTTTTGTTACTAGACCCAGAATATCCATATGCCATCTGCTGAATGTAGTCTCGATTGGCATGGGTGTGAGTGGTGCGTGGGGACTTTTGCGAAATGTTTTCGCCCTCTGACAGGCGTTACATGATTTTACATAATCCCATACATGTTGATACATACCTGGCCAGTAATACCGTTCCCTTATGGCCTGATGTGTTCTTTCTCTCCCAAGATGTGCACCACCCGCTAAGCTATCATGAAAAGAGAGTAGTACATCCTGCCGCAATACCTTTGGTAATGCGAGCTGATGTATAAGTCTATCAGTGGAACGTTCATCTTTCCCTCTGCGTTGAAAGAAATGGTGTAATACTCCATCAAGCATACCGTAATAGTTTGATTCTGATATTACTCTATCGGCTTGTTGTTTGCTTGTTGGCACTATGCCACTATGGAGATAATCTATCATTGGCTTGAAATCGCTGTCATCATACTGGAGTTTAGCCATGTCTGCATTGGACTGATCTTCCAGGTGTAGCCTGTCTTCGTGTGTATTGCTTGTAGATTCATGAAGTGCGGCTACTGTTGGGAGAGCTTGCTCTTTATAGTAAAAACGTACCTGGAAAGTTTCTTTTGGGTGGTTATCTGTACATTCCATTGAAGGATTATCACTTGAAGTAATTTCGCAGATAGGGGAAGGTATGTCACTTAAGTCTTCTGAAGGAAACTCACCTTGTTGTTCAGGATACTCTCTGCGCGAGAGTGCGTCGGCGTTGGTGTTGGCCCGGCCAGGCTTGTGCTCGATTTCGAAGTCATACTGTTCAAGCCGTATGGCCCGGGTTCTCCACCACTTATAATAGTTTAGAAACTATTAGTCTTGTTTGATGTCACATGATAGGGGAGTCATGGAGCGAGCTAAAATATAAGTACGAAGTCTTGTGTTAGCGGACGTCTTCTTTATTCAGTCCCCACAAATGGAAATCATTTAACACACAAAGAAGTACATATTATTAATGAAAAGAAATGCTAAAGGACAATGCTAATAAGCAAGCTATTGGGAACATAATAAATGATAAGAAATATAAAAACTGACAATGCTAATATACATGTTATTGGGAAGATAATAAAAGAGAAGAAATATAAAACTGACAATACTAATATAAATGTTATAAAATGTATATACTGCAAGATGTTTTCGACATAAGATATCCGTATATCCATATATGGTACCGGCTATTAATATTTCGGTCCATGTAATAAATACGTACATATATACAGTATCGGCATATCATATTTGCCGTAAAATGATATTTTAATATTTAATAATTTTAATTATATTACTTGTGTTATTCACAGTATATTCAGGTTGAACCGATCGTGTCGTCTTAGATGTTAGTGCATCGCCCAGAACGAGGCTGCTATACTGACGTATCATATATGCAAATCTTGGGACTCGTGGCATCTATTTCTAGACTAGTATTTTGGGCGTTTATATATTCAATAGTTTCGCCTTGATAAAAGATTAACAATTCCGTTTTAATTTAACGAAACCTATTTAATTATCATGTTATAAAATTAGAAAAACTACAATCTATATCATGTATATAATACACAAAGACAAAAAGAAATACAAATTTAAATGTTCACTTACCTAAAATATAAGTACGAAGTCTTGTGTTAGCGGACGTCTTCTTTATTCAGTCCCCACAAATGGAAGTGAAGACTTTCCAATTGGGGGCCGTATTTATGTCCGCCAACATAGCAACGCACCTCAGTAGAACAGGCAGTGACAAGTGTAACTAAGTAACAATTAACTTCCGGCATACACTGGTCCTAGCTGTTGCTGTTCACAGCGGAGCGCGACTCTTAATCCACCCGCTAATGAGCGTACGCGGGCTGCCGATTGCCGTATTAACACGGATTATCGATAACTTAGTTAAACGGCTATTTGGTATATAGCCTGGCCCTAATAAATACGTTATCCATTTAATTTATGCATGTAGAATTGTACATTTATATATAATATATGACACATTTATATGTAGAAAATATGAACCAATAATTACTATTAAATCATAGGCGACCGGCTTTATACATAAGTTAATATACAACAGTTCATTCTCCGAATCTGTACTATAAATATGAATAAGGAACAATTACTAACTCATAACTGACATGCATTATAGATAGGAGAATATATAATATTTCATTCGTCGAATCTGTACTATAATACTAACATGATCGTTTTAACATTAAATTAATGTGTTAAGTGCATGATTTGCGCAGGAGTTTGGGATGTGAGTTGGTGTCGTTTTCGGATGTGAGTTGGTATCGTTTTCGGTGATGTTGAGAACATCGTGGATTGGCAATAATTTAAAGTGCGAATATTGATGAGGTATTAACAAATTGTGGTTGTCTTTTGCATATTTATATTTGCAGAGATTTTCAAGCGAGATTGGGGATAGTTTGTAGAAGAAAAGGTGTTCTTGTTGCCTCTTTTACTAAGTCGTACAGAGCCTCTAACAACGGCAATGCTGATAAAGCCTCGCGATGAATGACGTTTCTGAATCAGCTGAGGATGCATATGTTGTGTCGGTGAAGGTTTGAAAAGCATTTTAAACATATTTAAATAGTCGAGTGCGATGCAGATATCCAGATATGTGTAATGGAATAGAGACTTGGTATATATAAATAATGGAAGTGTGAGGATGTGATGTATGCCCCTGGGCGAAAAGATTGTCTTAATGATCAGAATTAATCTCTGTGTGGAAAATTTGGGCGAAAACTGAAATTAGATGCTGAGAATAAATTGTCTGTAAATGTTTGCAAGTTTATGTTTTAATGTAAAAATATTTACTTGAAAATGGATAATCTGTTATGAGTATATTTGTCTCCTTCATGTTCTCGACGACATTGTTTTCTGAATATATTTAAGGATATATTGTGCTATTACACAGTGTTTTTTATTGAAGACCAGTGTTATAAAAGAATGGAGAATCGATGAAATTACATTTAAGTTTATATCGATAGTAGAAAGACATGGTTAAAACAGATCTATATGTAGTTACTGTACCATTTAATCATTAAATGAGTTCAATTTCGAGAATTATGATGGGTATGTATGTCCATATCTCAGAACGGGGGGAGTAAAATTGCTGTCAAGAATATATTGGAATAATCCAAATACATTCAAAATATCATGTTTAGTGAGTAGTGAAGGCAGAGTGAGATTTATAAATAAGCGTTTAGGTGTGTGGGTGCAGTTGTTCCACCCGCACAACGCCGGGAATTCTATATGTAAATATGTTGTTTATATAGATATAAATTTTTCTGTATTATTCTGTAGCAAGGGTGAAAATCAATTCATTCACGAATAAGTTTTTATCCTCAGAACATCCTCCCGTTCTTTGGTTTTCAGCGTACGGTCCCAGCAGTATTACCAAATATGGAGTTATGTGTTGATTATTGGTGATTTGTTTATTCATAAACAAATGGAACCGGATACCAGAGAAATGTTATTTCTCTCGGTTGAAGCATGAATTAAAGAGAAATTACTTTCTCTGGTTGGTGAAATGTGTTTATGTAATCAATTGTTTTGTTTAACAATTGGGCTTGACCACAGGGCGGTGTTTCCCGCCCTGGCATATGTATTAAACTAAGGAGTTGTAATGAAGTTTCCATTCAGCACGACTGACTGGGACCGTGCTGGTAAAATTAATATTTGCGTATGATAAGTTAATGGCAACTATACTTGATGGTTATAAATTGATGACACATGTTGGTTTAGGTTTCATGTATTAAAATTTTGGATATTGTTTCTTATTTGATTATGTCTTAAAGTATCGTTTATATACTTTGTTGCTTAATTGAGTATGTTATTGCTTAAATTAGTAACCGCTCTACCCCCATAGAGTATGCCGGGCTGCAATGGGTTGGGGGCAGGTTTCCTCCTTATTATGACTGATTGTGGTCGGGGGTTGTTCCTGGCCGGCGACAGGCATTTTTCTGTATAGGATATTTTCTAGTTTTATCTGAAAACAATTTGTTTAACGAGATGTTTCAATATAGCGCTGATATGCTCTATCCGTGTGATGGCGTTTGATGTCATTTACATGGCCTCCTTGGTGTATCATAACATTGTTCGAATGCATGGTAATCTTCTAGCGGTGTTTTGTCAGAATAAAGAGAGCGTACGGTCCCAGCGGTATTACCAAATATGGAGTTATGTGTTGATTATTGGTGATTTGTTTATTCATAAACAAATGGAACCGGGTACCAGAGAAAATTTCTTCGAGATCACTGCGTATAGTTCGAATTTTGGAAAGGAAAAATACTTTTTTTACATTCAAAAGTTATCAACTCAATTTTTCTTTTAAATGGTGAGAAAAATCACAAAAACAATCTCAAAATGCAGTTGATTATATAGTGATGATATGTCGTTTTATATGCCGGAAATCGGCCAGAATGCGTCTACAGCCATCTAGTAGCGCGGAGCTTCCGGGGCATAGGCGGCCCCTGGACCCTCGCCTAAAGTGCTATGATAGTCGAGCCCCCCCCAGTTTTTGGAAGCTTCCACCGCCGCTGTGTGTCTTCTGCTCCCTAACCCCGGGATATACCTGCTCAGGTCGCAAATGTCCTTGTTCACAGGCCCTTATACAGTTACTACAACGTTTAAATGGAGTAACTTCATTTTCATTCACCAGAGTGTAGAATCCAGTGAAATTCTCTCATCAAAACTCTGAACGAGGAAACTGCAGCAATCCATTTCTATGCATGCTTAGTGGCTATTTTATAGTCTCTAACTCAAACCAACCAAACAAGAAATATTGAGGCATGTGTGGCATTTTCATGAAAGCTTTATTCACATATGGTTCTGGTTTTTCCCACCGGTGAATAAGGATGAAATTCAGTCTATTTAAATAGAGTGCAGTTTGTTGTGGTGAACAATGGTCAGAATGTCCAGTTGAGTTCAGTTACACATCAGTTGAGTCCACCAGTGAAAAACTCACTGAATCTAGTACTGTCCAGCCACCAGTACCGATAAAAATGTACTTCCACGTCAGTTTGAGATCTAAATTGGAAATTGAAAAATTAAATTTCAAAATTAAAACTGGCAGAAATTGGAATTACAAATTTTAAATTGCAATTCATCAAGTTTAAGTTAAAATTGGAATTGGATTCAAATATTTGAATTTTAATGAAACTTTTAATCAGAAATTAAGGCTTAAAATTTATTTAAAAAAAAAAGAAGAAAAAAGAACTTGATGGGAATTAGTCCAGAAACTGACATTGTGGTTCACCACAAAGTAAAACCTCAAAGTTCAAAAGTGACCCTAATGTAACCTGAAGCTGTAGAGAGAGAAATGGGTTTGACGCAAACATGAAATTGAATTTGATCAATTTATTCTATACTCGCTAAAATATTGTTCAATGCCGATTACTGCTATCACTTACATGTTTTGAATGGAACTGCAAAACTGTAAATAGTTGTCTTATTTGCCTGTGAAGGCAATGTCTAAGGGACAACTTGATCTAGAATCTTATCCTATGGCACAATGCTGACTTGTGGTGCCTCTCTGGTCAGGTATACTCCAGACCGACCATGACCTATGGCTATTTTTGAAGGTCACAGAGGTCAAAATGCTGATAGCATTGTGAACGCAATATCTCAATAACAATGAGAGCTGGAGACTGGATATTTTGCACAATTCTGTCTTTTGAAGGCCTCTACATTTAGGTCAAGTTCACTCTGGACTGACCTTGACCTATTTTTAAAGGTCACAGACGTCGAATATGAATAGCAATCCTATTTGCTTGTGAACAATGTTTAAGGGACAACTTGATCTAAAGTCTCGATACTTCGCACAGTGTTGACTAAAGAAAGCATATAGGTCAAGTTCACTTCTGACTGACCTTGACCTATTTTCAAAGATAACGTTGAAATATGAATAGCAATGATAATGTAATATCTTGAGAACAGGGAACCGGAGACTGGATATTTGGCACAATGCTGCCTTATGAAGGCTTCCAGGTCATATTCACTTTGTACTGACCTCTACCTATTTTCAAAGGTCATATAGGTCAAAATGTAAATTAGCAGACATATTAGCTTGTGAGCACAATATCGGAACAACTTTATCTTTTTCCTCCTGGATAATATTTGGACAACTCTACAACACAGCTATTGCTGTCCATATGATGCCATATCTGCCTAATAAAATATGCTAAGTTCACTAAAGAGCCTTGTTCAAGTTGCTGAGAGAATTTCAGTAGTGATGCAGGGATAAGAAATTTCAGCTTTTTTCTTGCAAGTTTTATTTTTAAAACCTTTTGCTGTTGGTCTCAGAGGTAAAGAAAAAAAAAGATATTGTGAGGGGGGAGGGGGGTTTGAGGTATTTTTAGCTTTGCCAGATATTTTTTGCCTGTTGTACCCTTAATTATTAGCTGGTGATGGTAACATGCCCTTTGAGACAGGGCGGGCTCGATGGTATTTTTTTTCATTGATGGTATTTCCATTGTTATTTGCTAACCGTCAAGCTGCATGCTGTTGAAGCGCGAATTGCCGCTCTCGCTGTCAGAACTTTCTGCTCTTTCCATGAACTCTAGGTTTCGTCGAAGCGGAAACAACCGAGTGGACCGGGAAGAAAATGAAAACATCTGATACTCGTCACCAGATTTTCAGCAAATAATATATATATATATATTTTTGGTATTACAATTTTGTACACTCGGGTGTTTTATGTGATGCACATGTTGTTGATAAACAATCCTTTTTTAAGTAGGCCTACAGTCTGAGTGAACTAAAAATGACAAATAAAAATAATAAATTCAATTTTTTATAAGTTTATATAAAAAATCACCAAACCTAGAAAAAATTGCAACAGAAACGGGGTTTGCGGTAAATAACCTCTGAAGTGATTCCGAACAACATATCAAAAATGTAGATTGATGTAGACAAGGGAAAATTTTTAATTTACATAAATCCAAAATGGCCGCTCATTGCTTGTTTTCTGTCTACATATTTATTCGGATATTACTTTCAGGAATGTATTTTCAGATAAAGGTTTGGGCTAATAAATCTTCGCATAAATAATTGACAACGGATGAAGGTGGAAGACATTTCTCTGCCCAAAGTTCAAAATAGTCGCCATTTTCCAAGATGGTCGCTATTTTTCTGCCAGTACATCTGACAGAGAAATAGATGTTTGTGTCCGATTTGAATAAAGTTTGTGTCTATATATATGTCTATATATATAATTTTGATCACGCCAAATCTGATTCTGCTGACCAGAACTACCCTACAATGCACCTTTGACATCAGCAATGAAGATTACCCAGATTTTTACCTTCGCCAGTGCCTGGCCATTGTGGTCGAGTGTATCTGTATTCTGACCGAAAAATCGCCCCAAAAATGCTCTTTTTGAAAATGACGTCACTGTGACGTCATCATGGCGGTCGCGTGGATTTTTTTACATTTTCTTGTAGAGCTCGACCCAAAGATATAGTGTGGTAAGTATCAGCCCTCTAGCCTTAGCGATAGCGAAAATATGTAGGAGCACTTTCCGCCATAATATTTTTTTCCGCTTTAATATCTCCATAATTGAAAGACATCAGTTACCTCCATAACTGAAGGTCCACCGTTACCTTCATTCCTTGAGGGCCACAGTTGCTTCTATTCCTTGAAGGAGCAGCGTAACCTTCACACCTGAAGGTCCAACGTTGCCCCCATTTTTTGGATGGTCGCCCTTACCTCCATAACTAAAGGTCCGGCGTTGCCTCCATATCATTAGGACCACCGTTTCCGTCATACCTGAAGGACCACCATTACCGGTCCATCGTTACCTCCATTCGTTGAAGGATCTCCGTTACCCCCATACCTGATAGACCGTCGTTACCTCCATACATTAAGGTCCACTGTTACCTCCATTCTTCTCTCTTGCAGGAAACTAGCCTGGTGTTATGCATACCATGATTCATTCTGTAAATTTGGTGCTAATCCTTTTATATGAATTAGGTCTTTGCATTACGGACGCCGAAATTCTTTAATGAATGACGGATGAATATTGAACGACGGACTAGACGCTTGTATTTGTAGAATAACTGTTACCTCCATACCTGATGATCCACCGTTACCTCCATACCTGGTAGATCGCCATTACCTCCATACCTGATGGTCCACCGTTACCTCCATACCTGATAGTCCACCGTTACCTCCATACCTGGTAGATCGCCGTTACCTCCATACCTGATGATTCACCGTTACCTCCATACCTGATGGTCCACCGTTACCTCCATACCTGGTAGATCGCCGTTACCTCCATACCTGATGATTCACCGTTACCTCCATACCTGATGGGCCACCGTTACCTCCATACCTGGTAGATCGCCGTTACCTCCATACCTGATGGTCCACCGTTACCTTCATAACTGATGGTCCACCGTTACCTCCATACCTGGTAGATCGCCGTTACCTCCATACCTGATGGTCCACCGTTACCTCCATACCTGATAGTCCACCGTTACCTCCATACCTGGTAGATCGCCGTTACCTCCATACCTGATGGTCCACCGTTACCTGCATACGTGATGGTCCACCGTTACCTCCATACCTGATAGATCGCCGTTACCTCCATATCTGATGGTCCACCGTTACCTCCATACCTGATGGTCCACCGTTACCTCCATATCTGATGGGCCACCGTTACCTCCATACCTGATAGATCGCCGTTACCTCCATATCTGATGGTCCACCGTTACCTCCATACCTGATGGTCCACCGTTACCTCCATACCTGGTAGATCGCCGTTACCTCCATACCTGATGGTCCACCGTTACCTCCATACCTGGTAGATCGCCGTTACCTCCATACCCGAAGGACCATCGTTACCTGAATTCCTTGGAGGATCACCGATACCTCCATTCCCGGAAGACTACCCTTACCTCATACCTGAAGGACCACCGTTACCTCATACCTGAAGGACCACCATTACTTCATATCTGAAGTACCACCGTAACCTCATAACTGAAGGACCACGAGTGCCTCCATTGTTTGAAGCATCACTGTTACCTCCATACCAAAATGACCACCGTTTGTTTCATTCTTTGAAGGAGCACCGTTACCTTCACACCTGAAAGTCCATCGTTACAGATATTCCTGGAAGGATCAACGTTACCTCACTTTCCGAAAGCCCACCGTTACCTCATACCTGAAGGACCACCGTTACTTCTTACCTGCAAGACCACCATTATCTCCATTCTTTGAAGGATCACCGTTACTGTCATACCTGAAGAGTCACCGTTATCTCCATTCTTTGAAGAATCAACGTTACCTTTATTCCTTGAAGGACCACCGTTACCGTTGGATTAATATGCTGGAGATGGTATCCGACTGTCTGAACAGCGGCCATCTTGAAAATGGCAGCCACCTTGGCTATTTGCTCGGTCAAAAAATCTACAGATATTATCAGTGTGAATGTATGTGAAGTTGTTTTAATTTGTAGTGCTTAATTTGAGCAACTCTGCCCAAGGTAGAGCGTATACTGTGTAAAATTGACCGAAAATATTGCACAAAACGGCCATCTTGGATTTATGCAAATTAAAAATTTTCCCTTGTCTACATCAATCTACATTTTTTATTTATTTCTAGGTCAAACCGCAGATTGACTGGACTACTAGAGTAGAGCATGATTTCAATGGCCCCATATTGATTATTAAAATTATTATTCATTAAATAAATCACAATATTGTTATTTGCTGAATATTGTCACACAAAATGATGTCACAATATTGCCATAAACATGTATGTATGTTATGAGTGAATGACTGTTCCAATGTTCTGGGTTTAAGTATGTCACTAACACATGTATGTTATTAGGTCACACGAATGTAACACTATACTATCTGCCATATGGCTGACTGGGTCAGTAGATCAAGAAGAACATCATCCAAGCATATCATTTCTGACTATTGTTTGAAAATGGAAACAATAGCCTTGACATATCAGGCAGCCAACCCGATTCTGGCATATTCTTTCTTTTAGACAACTTTAGGTTCTGTTAAGGGTACTGAGTCCTCTTGCACACACTTTTACACACCATCTAGAACTTGTCTTTATACGTACAGCCCCCAAAAATGACTCATAGCTATGGTAATGTATATATTTCCTAAAAGTTCATGTCTTTAGGATTGCAAATATATAAAGTTGTTCACTATAAACATACAGGTTGTGAAGATATTCGGACTAAAAAAAAAAACTTCAAAATTTAGATCGAATTTCTTAAATGCTATTTTCAAAAAAGTATTCAACTTATCGTAACTTACTTCATCATTCCCTGTTTATTACAAAATCAAGTAACTCACAGTATTCAACTTTGAAGTTGAATTAAATGTCAATAGAATAAGAACTAGACCAAAACTGACAAAACTGAGACACAGCTGCAGATTTCCTGTTGACGTTGTCTTCCACAGTAAGAGATCAATGTATAAAGTTACGTTAAGTTGAATACTTTTTTGAAAATAGCCATTTAAAAAAGAAATTTTTTTTTAAATTAATTTTTTTAAATTTGAATATCTTTGCAACCTACAGATTTACAGTGAGCGCATATAAATATATTTGGAATTCTTAAGGACTGTGCTTTCAAGAAATATATAGAGACAAATTGTAGAGGGTGTGTAAAATTGAACATGTGCAGGAATTAAGGCTCATTGCCCTTAATTTGTTTCATTGCTCCTTTGTCCCACGCACCTGCTTTAGATTTTTCAAAGCCACAAAATTTGATAAGACTAACTGAAAACTTATAATTTTACTCAATTACATGTAGTCACCATTACATATCTGATATATTGCTCCCAAACAGTTCTCGCACTTCCAGGATTACCGATAAGCACGCTTATGAAGATGCAACAAATGTCAGTTTTTCCATGATGGCCGGATGAATAGGAGCTACATTTTCACCCACCATGCAGGCTCCATCCTGATCTAGAATCAGAATGAATTGGGCTCATGAAATATAACTGACAAAGAATCAGCTGCAAGTTGTATTGTTTTCAGTGGGAGATTTTTCGTCCTTCGTGAATGACAGATGTGGACGAGGTACTTTGTTTGTGCAGTCGGGTCCTACTATTGACCATTCAGCCACCGTCCTGGCTAGCCCAGTTTTAACATGGCGACATGTATCTTCTGCTCCCTAACCCCGGGATATACCTGCACAGGTCGCAAATGTCCTTGTTCACAGGCCCCTATACTACAGCGTTTAACTTCATTACACATGACAGTGTGACAGGACCTACGAAGTAGGGTAGGCATTAGGACTCCGACGCACACTGAGCTCCTGGAAATCCCCCCGCCCCAAGTTGAATTCCTGCCTATATTAAGATGGGCATGGCCCAAGTCAGAATCACCAGTGATTTTCATCAAAAATCACCAGAAATTTTCATCAAAAATAGGTCAGCTCAGAACTTGCTGGTAACAGCCCCATAATGCACCTTCATGCAAAAAATCAAGATTCTAATGTCAACGGTTCTCCTTATTTTGCGGACGAAAGATCTCGGATGGACTCGCTGACTGACTACCGGACAATTTGCAGATGGTAGCCTACTTCGTAGGAATATATATTGCTCCCAAACAGTTCTATATAAAATATATCGGGGAAGGTTGAATTCAACTGATACAGCTGATTAATATTTGCTTCAAAACCTTCCAAAATTTTGGGTAGTTGAATTTAATTCATAAACTATCCAAAATCTTGCCACTATGTATGGATAATGGAACCTATAAAGACCAGGTGGATGCTAGACCTTCGCCAGCGGAGGAACTTGGTGAATAAAGTACCTGGGTGTCTTTCAGTGACCGCTATATAAATTCACTCACAGTAGTACATCGTATACACCGCTAGGAAGCTCACATGGTTAGACTATCACAGCACTTTCAGGATGGTAGTTTGTCCAAAGTTGTAGAATTGTATTAATGTACTTTCAGGATAGTAGTTCGTCCAATTGTAGAATTGTATAATAAATGCACGATAGTCGAGCTATAAAAAAAAATATTGTTGAGTGGTTCCAATTGATTGTATAATAATAAATATGTACTCCGTAAGGAGGTGCTCCTATGTAAAGGAGGAATTTAAGAAGGATACGATACGGTGGCGATTCAATTTAGAATACCTCATCAGTATTTGCTCAATTTAATTCCACTGAATAAAATTCCTCAAATTTCTTCTAATTATTCAGACAGCAAAACTAAACTTCAGGCATCTGCAGAGAGAAATTCTGCTAACATTCTACAAATTTCGCTGGCTATCTTTTCAGTTCTTGGGATAAATAACATATCCATGTCTCAGTATTTAGCCTCAGTTGACATAAAAATGTAATGCTGTTAGAAAAATTAGATGAAATAGGGTACATATTCCCGTTACCTGTTCATTTGAGGAATTAGAATTGCATAATAATTTTGATACTCTGATTACCACAACTTATTTATTTGAATTCGGGAAAGGCTTGTGAAAATTTAGTCTTCAGATTTCCTCTCTAATAACTTTTCATACCAAGGAGAAAGTCCACCTGATTAAAAAAAAGAAAAAAGAAATGTGTCATGTAAATGATTTTGTGATATTTTGAAGTTCAATAATTTGATTAAATCTGAAAAAGAATGTGACCCCATACATGTACAACTAAAAGTAGGGGTATGTAGTAACATTGAAACGGAGGCACACTTAAAAAAACAAGCGCTGGATGAGCGCAAAGACCTCCGTCGAGGCAACAGGGTCCGTAGGGGAATACATCGCTGAATATCATAGGGCCGGATGCCAAGCTCAATTTTGCATTTGTTGGACATTAACTCCACTAATGGTAATTAACCTGGGATTGAGGGTTCCCCACTAGCATGTCCAGCCAGGTATGTGGAAGTCACATTCCCCGCACATAAGTTTTGTCTGATTTCACGTGCTTGAAATATTGGGGTATGGAATAGAGTATATTGATGGAAAACCTTGAATACTGCTTGAGACATTAGGCCCCTTCCCAAACCCAGTACCCCACCTCCACCTGAGAGGATGCCCCCACCCAAATCAACACGTTAGCGGCAGAAATGACACCCTGTGTGCCTAGTTGTACCAATTTGATTGTGATTTTGTGCTACAGGCCCGACACACCAACACTTCATATTTTGTATGTGTATAGTATAGCATCATCATTGAGAGAATCCTCTACAAAACACACCTGATTTTATCGACACTCCGTTCTGATCTACCTCAGCATCATGTGGTGAGGATTCAATGTGCTCGGTATAATTTTGTATACTGGTGTTACAGGTCACCTTCACCATACTGTATCAAAGACCATGGACTTGTGCATGTATCACATTCATATTGAATGGTGATGGCTGATGAGACTATTGCCCATGTCGAACAACTGAGTGGATTCCAGCAAATAAAAAGTTCATATTAATCATAAACAACATACAGTTAATACTATTATCCCTTGTCCACATAAATATATTACAGACAATATTATGACTGAATCATGTAACAGATATACACCTGAATCACACCATTTGTAGATCACTGTCAGGTTATCGCTTAACATTTAACAATTTCTGAAAATGACAGCATTTTGATATCTGTCCAACCTGATATAATTTACTGGCCTACCTATTCATGAATGCGTATTGTCTAAGATCACATTATGCCTTGTATATATACTGTGCGTATGGAGCTGTCTGTAACTTTGTTCATTGCTGAAGATGCTATAACTAATAGCAAAATATACAGAATAAATTGTCATTCCTACTCGGAATTGCTTTTCTTCTCAACAATTGAAGTAAATTGGTGTGTTCTTGTGCATTTTGACAGAATATTTAGACTTTTAAGATGATATGTAATGATGCCCCAAAATGAACTGAATTTTCCGTGTCATCTGTCTGTCTGTCTCTCTGTTTGCCCATCTTTCTTGTCATACCACATATGCAGCTGGTGATGCATCAGAAGCCTAATGAAATTGACTGACCTTCCCCTGTTTTATCGAGGTCAAATTTAGCATTAGCAGTAATTTTTAAAGGAGTGAAGATAGGCCTCTCCAAATTCATATTACTTGTGCAGTTGGTGACTGACTAGAAGCCTATCCCAGTTGACTGAATCTATTTTCTCAGGTTATATACTGTATATTATGATATAATATGAAATATAGCTAGGCATTCTAAATTGATACCACATATGCAACTGATAATGGACCTGAAGTCCATGAATATGACTGACATTGACCTTTTTTCTCAAGGTCAAAAACTGTATGTTAAGTCACATCTTAACTGCTAACATACACCTCAAATCTAACATTGTATTCATTTTGTTGTGGCTGTGTTTTTTCTTCCAAAACAATTTAGCGAATTTTGCATGTGTTTAAACAGCCTCATGCTTCAACAGTAACTTAAACCATGCTGTATCGGCTGAGCTGTTGAAATAGCCTTCATTTCCTAGTTCTGACATACTGCATCACTGTCGAAATATGAGTACCAAGACAGAGTGATAGATCACACAGCCAGTGAAGGTTCCCGATTTACATTGAATGTCGTTATTGCCGAAGTAGTATTAGCAGCATTTTACAACAACACTAATTCGCTGACTTACAGTAAAAAATTATAGTGAAAGGTATCTATTTTTTGTTGTTTGGCATTTTTATTTGCTGGCATTGTTTCAGATAGAATACAACAGCCTAATTCATACAATCGGGAATAAAAAAGGGGGTAAAATCTTTATGTTCAAACTTTCGTAGGAAATATAAATGTGGCAATTTGAAATTTTACTTTTATCCGATTTTTTAATGTCGGTGGTCCCATGAAACACAAAATAAAGTTGGTATTGCCTCACACTGGGTTTCAACCATTGGTGAAGAAATCCCTTAGCTACCAGGGATGATTCCTGATTGCTCATCCTCCAGGGGTATCTGCCCCCCACTCTGTCCCATCCTAAAACAATTGCCTAATAGGGGGTGTGCCCAAATTGGGGAGATCTAAAGCCATGTGACTAGTAACAAATTATGTGTTACAAAATTATCTGGGGAAATGCTCTTCGCCCGTGTTTCACACGAGCTTTCATTTCAATTGTGTCCAAAATCATTGCTTCAAAATTTCGTCGGGAAACGTGACAAACCCTATTGGAAATCACCTGAGTCGTGGGTTCCCCAAATGACAATTATTTGGCCGAAGATTTCACGTTGAATTCCTAGACCTCCGTCTGATCGACGGAGGTAAAAATGAATCATGCTTATTTGGTTCTGTACATGCAGCAGTGTGTTTTGACTTCACGCTTTAGCACTACTCTGAGTACCAGCTCTTGGGAGGTTGGTATTGCAGAGCTGAAACTCAACTTTTCTGGTCACTTTTTATGAGGGCAAGAAAAGAAAATTGGAGGGTGGGAAAGTTTCTATCCTGCTTGATTGTTGTAACTGTATTGAAAAAATGTTATTATAGTAGAAGGTAGTAGATCTAAACAAAGAATGGCCACGTGCTTTAAGGTTGAGAGGTCTGTGGGTTGTAGGTGCTACATCAGTCATTAATTAACCTTTCGCCTCAACTTGTAATTACATTTGGCATATTAACGAGTTTGTACGGCAAGGGAGATAACTCTGGTTTAACTATCATTGAAATCTCAGAGCATGAACAATTTACAAACCTTTCACCTCAATTCCTGATTTGTAAACATAGATCTGATCTATAACAAATTTACACAGCAAGGGAGATAACTTCAATTGTTTAGCTCCAACATGAGAAATATCTTCAAATAAGGGCATATAATATATATTGTAGAACATTAATTATTCTTTCACATCAACTTAATTAGATGTCTGCTTCATATTAACAAGCTTGCACAGCAGGGGAGATAACTCCATGAGAACTCAATGGTTATAAAAGTTTTCCCAAACTTTATGGGAAAGTACTGACTGGAATTGCATTCCTATATTCTGGTGAAAAAGCAAGCCCTGCAATTTTATTACACCAATACTAAAATGCAAACGACATATTATTAACAATTCTACCACACCCCATGTGTTTGACCAAATAACATTATTAAATGTAAAGAAGGAAGCCCAGGTGGGATCTAATTCCAATAGACCCTGCCTCACAACCAATCGGTGTGGATTATATGACGTCATAATTTTCTTCACGTGTCCAGTTGAACTCGCCCAGAAGGGTAATAGGATTGAAATGGATATCAAAATTTATCGACCGCCTGTATCTTCTTGTACATCCTTTTGCCGTACATCATGGAGCCAATTAAAGTTGGAGAACAGTTTTTCTTTCCGCGGAGATTTATTCAAAGTTGTTGATGTCATTAAAGTTTTTTGAACATACCATAAGTACACAATCCAATCATTGGATGACGAGAGAATTTCACATGTATTCTGAAATCAAGGGTCACGCTTGCCTCATTTTGATCGTTAATGGCGTTTTAGCACACCCCTTTAGCTGTCATACGGTGTCGATTTCAGGCACGTGACTTGCAGGTGTTAGATTAATTGGCGGGCCAAAGCATTTTTTGTCGGGTATAGGGGTGTTAACCCAGTTTTAAATACACGAGAATATCTTTCTTTTCAGGAAACATCTCCACATTGTGTCGTTTTCAGTATGGTACATGTAGAATAGAAATATTCCTTGTATACTGTGGTAAAACACCTAGAATAGATCGGGCTACAATAGGAGGAGTCTAAGTTTGGTCACGAAGGCCATAGGCCTGAATGATAAAATGTGAAGACTCATCCTATTGTAGCCCGATCTATTCTAGGTGTTTTACCACAGTAACAAGGAATTATTTCTTAAGTTTGCACAGCAGGGGGGATAACTCTTGTTTGGCATTAACTTAATAATTATAGAAACATATAGTGAATAGCCTTATGACCATGAATTGAATGTTAATATACATGTGTATTTGCATGTCTTGCAGATTTAACACAAGATGAATTTCTTCCCGCCCCCGTCCACCCACACGGATAAGTTGGTCTTACAACGATACTTAGACCTGAAGCAGACGACAACACAATCACAATGTGAATATATCTGGATAGATGGAACTGGAGAGGGAGTCCGCAGTAAATGTAAAACCATGGATGTAGCACCCAAATGTATTGCAGGTACAAACATTTGATTATTTGATGGGACTTAAAATATACATGGCGCACAGACGGCAGGTATATGTATAAACGATGAGCTGTATGGGGAAAGAAAGAAGATGAACAATAACAGACTGAAATTATGGATAAAAAATTAATGAATGCAACAAATAGGACAGATTAATAACAAGTGCGAATATTTTCGACCATTACCGATTTCTGTAACCCCTAACAACTTACGCCTATATTTGCACACAATGGTATTTATTCACAGAAGAACATCAAAAGTTGTACGCTTTGAGTGAAATGTAGTTTCAGTAATTACTCCTCGCTATGCTATAAGCGTATAGTGTTTTTGAAAAATATTTTACCACACACAAAAACAGTTTGTTTGCATTTCATTCAGATATGTACATACATGTGTAGTATAGTGTCTTTGCATCAAACCAAGTAAGCCTGCTTATTATGCTTTTCATACGCCTGCCAATTTTTATAGGACAAATTATTTGCGATGGCGATGTTCATCTGTCTTTCTGTCTAATTAGCTCGCCTCATGAATGCATCTAGTGCTAGAGTTTTTGTTCAATTCTTTTGCAACTTGGTACACATTTATCATCACCATGTGAAGATGTGCAAAGTGAATTGTCGGACTTACTGTGACAAGTTCTTTTGCAGAGTTGTGCCCCTTTATCATCAAAAATACTGCCCTAATCCATACTATAGCGTTTAATCGGATTGTTCTGAAAATTGGTGCACATTGTCACTGTATTTCGGGCATGTGACTTTTCGAGTTCCCAAGATATGTTTCTCAGTGTTATGTCCCTTCAACTATTATATCATAAGCAATATATGTACATTCCCATGCTTGTGACTAGTCCAAGTTTTTTTTCTGGATTGTGTGCCTGGGGCACAGTGCCAACTGGTAGTATAATCTTGCAATTTCCATTTGAAGAAGATGATCACCAATCAGGACAAGAAAAGCTCGGATCCATATCAACTATGGAAGCATTCAACTTTGATAGCCTAATTTGTGCATGTATCATTTTTGCTTTGTTCTTTTCTAGATCTCCCTGTGTGGAATTACGATGGCTCGAGCACGTTTCAGGCAGAGGGGTCAAACTCTGATATGTACATTTACCCACGAGCCATCTTCAAGGATCCTTTCAGGGGTGAACCCAACAAGATAGTCATTTGTGATGTCTTCAAATACAACAAAAAACCTGCAGGTATTTTGCGACATCCGGAAGCTTTGTGGTATGACAAGCCATTTTCGTATTTATTTATTTTTTATATAAAAAAATCATAGTTTGATATCAAAAATACTTTGTTTTTTATAAAAAATAAAAGATAAATTTTTGAATTCAAAACTCTTTGTTGATAATCAAAAATGAAGTTATATTTTATGTCAAAAAAAAAGAAGAATTATATCAAAAGAAGAATATGCATGAAAACATATACACAGGCTTTGTGAACAACAAGTTCATATTTTCTCCCATGAAAAATAACATGAAAGTGGAGTTTTTTAACTCAAAAAAACATGTGGTGAAAAAGTATTGAAGCTTTCCGCATACATTCCTGATTTTTTTTTCCAGAAACAAATTACCGTTACTCATGTAATGATGCCATGGAGAAAGCCAAGGATCAGATCCCATGGTTTGGTATCGAGCAGGAATACACGTTACTGGACTCCACGGATGATCACCCTCTGGGCTGGCCTAAACATGGATTCCCTGGGCCACAAGGTATAGCTTACAGTACCGTACTAAAATCCTTCTGAATTATATACGGTGAAAATTGACAAATGATTAGATGACACATAAATGGACAAACCTTCAAACGATACCTGAGTAAACAGACGAACCTCCATACACCACCCGAGTGAACAGACAAACCTCCATACACCACCCGGGTGAGCAGACAAACCTCCATACACCACCCGAGTTAACAGGCAACCCCCATACACCACTTGGGTGAACAGACAATCCTCCATACACCACCCGGGTAAACAGACAAACCTCCATACACCACCCGGGTGAGCAGACAAACCTCCATACACCGCCTGAGTGAAAAGACAAACCTCCATATGCCACCCAGGTGAGCAGACAAACCTCCATATACCGCCCAAGTGAAAAAACAAACCTCCATACATCACTTGGGTTAACAGGCAATCCTCCATACGCCACCCGGGTGAACAGGCAAACCTCCATACATTGCCCGAGTGAGCATACAAACCTCCATACACCACCCGTGTGAACAGACAAACCTCCATACACCACCCGGGTGAGCAGACAAACCTTCATACACCACGCTGGTGAGCAGACAAACCTCCATACACCGTGCGAGTGAAAAGACAAACCTCCATATGCCACGTGCGTGAACAGACCATCTTCCATACACCACCCGGATCAATAGGCAGACCTCCATACACCACCCGAGTGAACAGACAAACCTCCATACACCACCCGGGTGAGCAAACAAACCTCCATACACGCCCGAGTGAACAGACAAACCTCCATACACCACTTGGGTGAACAGTCGAACCTCCATACACCACCCAGGTAAATGGAAAAACCTCTATACACACTCAGGAAATAGACAAACCTCCATACCCCAACCGGGTGAAGAGACAAACCTCCATACACCAACCAGGTGAAAAAACAAACCTCCATACACCACTTGAGTGAATAGACAATCCTCCATACACCACCTGAGTGAACAGACAAACCTCCATACACCACTTGAATGAACAGACGAACCTCCATACACCACTCAGGTGAATGGACAAACCTCCATACACCATCCGGGTAAATAGACAAACCTCCATACCCAACGGGATGAACAGATGAACCTCCATACACCACTTGGGTGAATAGACAAACCTCCATACACCACTTGGATGAATAGACAAACCTCCATACACTGCTGGATGAACAAACAAAACCCCATACACCACTCGGGTGAACAGACAAACTTCCATACACCATCCGGGTGAATAGACAAACCTCCATACCTCCACTGGATGCCGGTTGAATAGAGAAACCTCCATATAGCACCCGGGTGAATAGGAAGACTTCCATACACCACCCGGGTGAACAGAGAAAGCTCCATGCACCACACAGGTGAACAGACAAATCTCCATACACCACTTGGATAATAGACTGCCGCCATACACCACCTGGATGCCGGATGAATAGACAAACCTCCAAACACCACCCAAGTGAAAAGAAAAACCTCCATACACTACCCAGGTGAACAGACAAACCTCCATACACCACCCGATTGAACAGACAAACCTCTATACACCACCCGGGTGAACAGACAAACCGCCACACACCGCCCGAGTTAACAGACAAATCTCCATACACAACTTGGGTGAACAGACAAACCCCCATACACCACCCAGGTAAACGGACAAACCTCCATACACACCCGGGTAAATAGACAAACCTCCATACCCCAACCAGGTGAAGGGACAAACCTACATACACCAACCAGGTGAAAAGACAAACCCCCATACACCACTTGAGTGAACAGACAAACCTTCATACATCACTTGGATGAACAGACAAACCTCCATACACCACCCGAGTGAAAAAACAAACCTCCATACACCAATTGGATGAACAGACAAACCTCCATACACACCCGGGTAAATAGACAAACCTCCATACCTCAACTTGGTGAAAAGACAAACCTCCATACACCAACCAGGTGAACAGACAAACCTCCATACACCACTTGGGTGAGCAGACAAACCTCCATACACCACCGAGGTGAAGAGACAAACATCCATACACCACCCAGGTGAACAAACAAACCTCCATACACCACCCAGGTGAACAGACAAACCTCCATACACCACCCAGGTGAACAGACAAACATCCATACTCCAACCAGGTGAACAGACAAACCTCCATACACCACTTGGATGAATAGACAAACCTCCATACACCACTTGAATGAACAAACAAATCCCCATACACCAGCCGGGTGAACAGATAAACTTCCATACACCATCCGGGTGAACAGATTCACCTCCATACACCACCAGGGTGAAGAGACAAACTTGGATACCCCACTTGGATGTACAAACAAATCCCCATACACCACCCCGGGTGAACAGACAAACTTCCATACACCATCCGGATGAACAGACACACCTCCATACACCATCTGGGTGAACAGACACACCCCCTTACACCACCCGGGTGAACAGACAAACCTCCATCCACCACCTGGGTGAACAGACAAAGGCACACACACCACCTGGGTGAGTATACAAATCTACATACACCACTCGGGGTGAATAAACCAATCTCCATACACCATCCGAGTGAGCAGACAAAACTCCATACTCCACTTAGGTGAATAGACCACCAAACACCACCCAGATGCTGGATGAATAGGCAAACCTCCATACACCACCCGGATGGCAGATGAATAGACAAACCTCCATACACCACCCAGGTGAACAGACAAATCTCCATACACCACCTGGATGCCGGATGAATAGACAAACCTCCAAACACCATTCAGGTGAACAGACAAACCTCCATACACCACCCAGGTGAACAGACAAACCTTCATACACCTCCCGGGTGAACAGACAAACCTCCATACACCACCCGAGTGAACAGACAAACCCCCATACACCACCCCGGTGAGCGGACAAACCTCCATACATCACCTGAGTGAACAGACAAACCTCCATACACAACTTGGGTGAACAGATGAACCTCCATACACCACCCAGGTGAAGAGACACACCTCCGTACACCAACCAGGTGAAAAGACAAACTCCATACACCACTTGGGTGAACAGACAAACCTCCATACACTGCCCGAGTGAAAAAACAAACCTCCATACACACCCGGGTAAATAGACAACCCCCATACACCACTTGGATGAATAGACAAACCTCCATACACCAATTGGATGAACAAACAAATCCCCATACACCACCCGGGTGAACAGAAAAACTTCCATGCACCATCCGGGTGAACAGACACACCTCCATACACCACCCGGGTGAACAGACACACCTCCATACACCATCCGGGTGAACAGACAAACCCCCTTACACCACCCGGGTGAACAGACAAACCTCCATCCACCACCTGGGTGAACAGACAAAGGCACACACACCACCTGGGTGAGTATACAAATCTACATACACCACTCGGGGTGAATAAACCAATCTCCATACACCATCCGAGTGAGCAGACAAAACTCCATACTCCACTTAGGTGAATAGACAAACCTCCATACACCACCCAGATGCTGGATGAATAGGCAAACCTCCATACACCACCCGGATGGCAGATGAATAGACAAACCTCCATACACCACCCAGGTGAACAGACAAATCTCCATACACCACCTGGATGCCGGATGAATAGACAAACCTCCAAACACCATCCAGGTGAACAGACAAACCTCCATACACCACCCAGGTGAACAGACAAACCTTCATACACCTCCCGGGTGAACAGACAAACCTCCATACACCACCCGAGTGAACAGACAAACCCCCATCCCGGTGAGCGGACAAACCTCCATACATCACCTCAGTGAACAGACAAACCTCCATACACAACTTGGGTGAACAGATGAACCTCCATACACCACCCAGGTGAAGAGACACACCTCCGTACACCAACCAGGTGAAAAGACAAACTCCATACACCACTTGGGTGAACAGACAAACCTCCATACACTGCCCGAGTGAAAAAACAAACCTCCATACACACCCGGGTAAATAGACAACCCCCATACACCACTTGGATGAATAGACAAACCTCCATACACCAATTGGATGAACAAACAAATCCCCATACACCACCCGGGTGAACAGAAAAACTTCCATGCACCATCCGGGTGAACAGACACACATCCATACACCACCCGGGTGAACAGACACACCTCCATACACCATCCGGGTGAACAGACAAACCCTTCATATTAAAAAGTTAATTACAGTTCATGTGTCACTGTCCATACTACAGAATATATTTAATACTGTGAACTCTCTTCATACGGTTTCACTATCCAGAACATCAGAATTCACCAAATATTTTTTGGGGTGTATTTGTAGGTCCGTATTACTGTGGTGTCGGAGCCAATAGGGTATATGGTCGTGATATTGCGGAGGCGCATTACAAAGCCTGTCTGTATGCTGGTGTTAAGATCGCAGGCTGTAACGCTGAGGTCATGCCGGCTCAGGTTGGTGTTCTCATACTTCTATACTTATTTCCTCAAATCCAGTGATATCAGTTTCTGGTAATTTATCCATATCTCAGTTACTATTTGATGACTGACTCTGAAACTGACATGGAAGATGCTTAGTGGCTTGTCAATGTGCATTGTTATTTTGTTTTTATACGTTTTGATGATTTCCGACATAGTTATGGCCGTTCATTGTCTGTCTACCAACAATTTCTTGTCCAGTCCATATCTCGGTTACTATTTGATGGACAACTTCGAATCTAAGTGGAAGATTCTTAGTACCTTGCCAGTGTGCATGATCCATTTTTAGCCCACCATCACCAGATGGTGGGCTGTTCAAATCACTTTTCGTCCGTGGTCCGTCGTCCGCCCGTCAGTCCCAGCGTCCGTCGTCCGTCCGTAAACAATTCTTGTTATCGCGATT
Organism: Hanleya hanleyi; assembly: GCA_036873755.1. Classification (NCBI taxonomy): domain Eukaryota; kingdom Metazoa; phylum Mollusca; class Polyplacophora; order Lepidopleurida; family Hanleyidae; genus Hanleya; species Hanleya hanleyi. The sequence continues at coordinate 42,052 of JAVTVY010033683.1, read as the reverse complement.
TCTGAGGAACTACTGCATGGATCTTTCTCAAATTTGGTACAAAGGTTCCCCTTGGGGTCTAGTTGTGCAAGATACCTTTTCTGGTCCGATTCGAAAATCCAATATGGCCACCAGGCAGCCATCTTGGATTTCCCCATGAAACCTTGTTATCGTGATTTCTCAGGAACTACTGCATGGATCGTTCTCAAATTTGGTACACAGGTTCCCCTTGGGGTCTAGTTGTGCAAGACACCTTTTCTGGTCCGATTCGAAAATCCAATATGGCCACCAGGCAGCCATCATGGATTTCCCGATGAAACCTTGTTATCGTGATTTCTCAGGAACTACTGCATGGATCTTTCTCAAATTCGGTACACAGGTTCACCTTGGGGTCTAGTTGTGCAAGATACCTTTCCTGGTCCGATTCGAAAATCCAATATGGCCACCAGGCAGCCATCTTGGATTTCCCCATGAAACCTTATCACGATTTCTCAGGAACTATTGCATGGATCTTTCTCAAATTTGGTACACAGGTTCCCCTTGGGGTCTAGTTGTGCAAGATACCTTTTCTGGTCCGATTCGAAAATCCAATATGGCCACCAGGCAGCCATCTTGGATTTCCCCATGAAACCTTGTTATCACGATTTCTCAGGAACTACTGCATGGATCTTTCTCAAATTTGGTACACAGGTTCCCCTTGGGGTCTAGTTTGTGCAAGATACCTTTTGAGGTACGAATTGAAAATCCAATATGGCCACCAGGCAGCCATCTTGGATTTCCCCATGAAACCTTGTTATCGTGATTTCTCAGGAACTACTGCAATGGATCTTTCTCAAATTTGGTACACAGGTTCCCCTTGGGGTCTAGTTGTGCAAGATACCTTTTCTGGTCCGATTCGAAAATCCAATATGGCCACCAGGCAGCCATCTTGGATTTCCCCATGAAACCTTATCACGATTTCTCAGGAACTACTGCATGGATCTTTCTCAAATTTGGTACACAGGTTCCCCTTGGGGTCTAGTTGTGCAAGATACCTTTTCTGGTCCGATTCGAAAATCCAATATGGCCACCAGGCAGCCATCTTGGATTTACCCATGAAACATTGTTATCGTCATTTCTCAGAAAGTACTGCGTGGATCTTTCTCAAATTTGGTACACAGGCTCCCCTTCGGGTCTAGTTGTGCAAGATAACTTTCCAGGTCCGATTCGAAAATTCAATATGGCCACCAGGCAGCCATCTTGGATTTCTCCATGAAACTTTGTTTTCGTGATTTTTCAGGAAGTACTGCATGGATCTTTCTCAAATTTGGTACACAGGTTCCCCTTAGGATCTAGTTGTGCAAGATACCTTTTCGGTCCGAATCAATAATCCAATATGGCCACAAGGCGGCCATCTTGGATTTCCCCATGAAACATTGTTATCGCGATTTCTCAGGAACTACTGCATGGATCTTTCTCAAATTTGGTACACAGGTTCCTCTTGAGGTCTAGTTGTGCAAGATACCTTTTCTGGTCCTAGTCGAAAATCCAATATGGCCACCAGGCAGCCATCTTGGATTTTTCCATGCGACTTTGTTATCGTGATGGCTCAGGAAGTACTGCAGGGATCTTTCTCAAATTTGGTACACAGATTCCCCTTGTGGCTCAGTTGTGCAAGATACCTTTTTGGACCGATTCGAAAATCCAATATGGCCACCAGGCGCCCATCTTGAATTTCCCAATGAAACTTTGTTATCGCGATTTTTCAAGAAGTACTGCATGGATCTTCCTCAAATTTGGTACACAGATTCCCCTTGTGGCCCAGTCGTGCAAGATACCTTTTGGTCCGATTCGAGAATCCAATATGGCCGCCAGGTGACCATCTTGAATTTCCCTTTGAAACATTGTTATCGTGAATTCTCAGGAAATATTTCATGGATCTTTCTGAAATTTGGTACACAGGTCCCACGTGGGTTCTAGTTGTGCAAGATACCTTTTGTGGTCCGATTCGAAAATCCAAGTTACGCTTCAAATTAATACGGTATTTCCGAGTTGTGACGTTGCATCACAAGAGTCGGCGAATCAAACGGTGGGGCATATTCTATATATTGGCTATAGAGAATATCCATACCTTCACCTTCCATATCAAGGAGTTCAAATAATTCGGAATTAAAATGTATTTCTTCAAATTTTAAATCAGTTTTCTTTAGTCCATGCAGTTACAAGTGAACTGCCCCACCCTTTCGTCTGCCGGCGGGTCGGCTACATGAAGGGACGTCACTCTTGTTACACAGCGTCACAACTCGACAACTGTAGACTACTGCATGTTTCGATCCAATGCAGATAATCAGGATTCAGACACTTTCGAAGTTTCAACATTACTGCGCGGATCCGGTCCCTTATGTATTAAGTATTGTACCATCTTACTATTTTTGAGCATGGTATCTTAAAAGAGATATCTCAAACTAGCCCAGTAAACAGAACAGAATTAGCATTCGTTCCTAATTATAAAATCTTAAGTATGTTTCATAACTCATGCCATAGTGTCAAAGAGATTTGCCTTCGCTTCCAGTACCCAATGATGACACGTGCAAAAAAAAATAAAATAAAAATACTACAAACGAAGACGAACGATCCTCAATACATGTACATTCACATTCAGACTAACTTTCCTCATTTCTTTTGTACTATAACAACCGACATAAGTACAGTTTCTAGAAATCTTGAAACTCCTGAAATTTAGAAAGATTATATCTTGGTGCTTTCCAGTGTCCCTTTTTCGCTCAGATTCGAAATTCTGTAAACAAAATTACAAATCAATCGTTTGTTCTTAGTAACAATGGACAAAAAGATCCCCTTGTCATTAGCTTACAATTATCGGACAATGGTGGGCGCCAAGATCCTTCAGGATCTCTCGTTTTTTTTTACACTTTTTGATGATTTGTCGCAGAGTTTAATTTAAATTATCTCGCCATATCTCGACAACAATTTCTTGTCTGATCCATATCACTTATTACTATTTGATGGACAACTTTGAAACTGACATGGAAGGCCCTTAGTACTATGTAGAGGTGCACTATCAAGTTTTTATTAGATGTTTCAATGATTTTTTTTGCAGGAGTCTGGCCCTTCTCCAGTCTGTCAAGAATTTCTTGTCCAGACTGTCTTTACAGTTACTATTTGATGGACAACTTTGAAACTTAGATGGAACATGCTTAGTATATTGCAGATGTGCATGATACAGTTCTTTACCTCATCCTAATCATTTGTGCCAGATTTATTGCACTTTACTTATGTTCGCCAATATGTATTGCGTTCTGGTCGGGGTTTACTCCATGAACAACTTTGAAACTTACTTGCTTAATGCTTAATACTTTGTGGACGTGCATTAACTGTCCAAACTTGGAGTTGTTGTCTTTTTTTCTAGTGTAGGTTGATTCTGCAAAGGCTGATTTCCAATGTTCAAATTCCTTACATTTCATTCAACTGTTTATACAAATAATGTTTTTAAAGCTAAGGGATCAATTCACCTTTTAGGCGCTCTAATTAGAGGGGGGGCATATAGCGATCGCTTTGTCCGTCCGTCCGTCTGTCCGTCCGTCTGTCCGTCTGTCCGTCCGAGTTTCTTGTCCGCGTGATATCTCGGTTAATATTTGATGGACAGGATTCGGTATAATTTTCATGAGTTATGGCCCTTTTTCTGAAATCTCTGTGAATGGGACTTGTCCGGGCTTGATCTTGGTTAATATTGTATGGACAAGTATGAAATTTGCATGATATGTGGTCAGTGCCCCACAGTTGTGCAGCGTAAAGTTTCTCCCCATTTCGCTTATATTTTCAAGAGTTATGGCCCTTTTTTTCTTCAAATCTTTGTGAAGTGAGACTTGTCCGGGCTGGATCTTGGTTAATATTGTATGGACAAGTATGAAATTTTCAGGATATGTGGTCAGTGCCCTGTAGTTGTGCAGTGTGAAGTTTCTCTGCCTTTCGCATATATTTTCAAGAGTTATGGCCCCTTTTTTCTTCAAATCTTTGTGAATTGAGACTTGTCCAGGCTGAATCTCGGTTAATGTTGTATGGACAATTAAGAAATTTGCAGGATGTGTGGTCAGTGCCCTGTAGTTGTGCAGCGTGAAGTTTCTCCGCGTTTCGCTTATATTTTCAAGAGTTATGGCCCTTTTTCTGAAATCTCTGTGAATGGGACTTGTCCGGGCTTGATCTTGGTTAATATTGTATGGACAAGTATGAAATTTGCATGATATGTGGTCAGTGCCCCACAGTTGTGCAGCGTAAAGTTTCTCCCCATTTCGCTTATATTTTCAAGAGTTATGGCCCTTTTTTTCTTCAAATCTTTGTGAAGTGAGACTTGTCCGGGCTGGATCTTGGTTAATATTGTATGGACAAGTATGAAATTTTCAGGATATGTGGTCAGTGCCCTGTAGTTGTGCAGTGTGAAGTTTCTCTGCCTTTCGCATATATTTTCAAGAGTTATGGCCCCTTTTTTCTTCAAATCTTTGTGAATTGAGACTTGTCCAGGCTGAATCTCGGTTAATGTTGTATGGACAATTAAGAAATTTGCAGGATGTGTGGTCAGTGCCCTGTAGTTGTGCAGCGTGAAGTTTCTCCGCGTTTCGCTTATATTTTCAAGAGTTATGGCCCTTTTTCTTGAAATCTTTGTGAATTGGGTCTTGTCCAGGCTGGATCTCGGTTAATATTGCATGGACAAGTATGAAATTTTCATGATATGTGATCAATGCCCCATAGTTGTGCAGGATGAAGTTTCTCTGCTTTTGGTTATATTTTGAACAGTTATGATCTTTTGTTTATCAAACCTAAGTGAATGCGACATATTTATTTGTCCAGGCTGGATCTCAGTCCATAAACGATTTGGAAATGGCTATATATATGTCATTCTACATTTTAAAGCAGACCACATAGGTCCTGAAGCATGAAATTGCCCCAAAAAGAGTTAATTGGGTGCAAACTTCAAAGTTTACTGATCGCTTCATAATTTCACCACAATATACTCCCAAGGAATGTAGGTCTAATTTTTGGATTGGACGAAAGCCCCGGCGACCATCTTCCATCAAAACATTGTATTACATGTATCACTTGTTGGTCGATACTTTGAATATGTATTATGCGAGGCATGGCAAAAGAATTGACTGAAATAGAATTTTCATAATCATGAAGGCCTCCACCGACCATTACAGAACAGAACAATGGCGGGGGAGTGTCGGATTAAAGCGGAAGGGGGGGGGGGGGGCATACAATTGAGCAATCTCTGATTGCTTCTTTCCTGTGTTTAGTTTTATTCAAAATGTGCTTTCTCCACTACAGTGGGAGTTTCAGATTGGACCATGTGAAGGAATTGATGCCGGAGATCATTTGTGGGTAGCACGTTACATTCTTCATCGTGTAGCAGAAGACTTTGGCGTTCTTGTGACCCTTGACCCCAAACCGGTTGAAGGAGACTGGAATGGAGCTGGTGCCCACACCAATTACAGCACGGAGCCCATGAGGAAAGATGGCGTCTTGAAGTGAGTCAGCAGTTACCTACCCTTGTCACCCCTCAGCTGGTAGTCTCGGTCTTCAAGTACCTAACATTGAAATACCTATATCCCTAAAATGAATCCCCAAAATATAATAGAATCAAAAGGACCGTATAGGGCTCTTCCAGCAAAAAGTGTGTGGAGGCCTTTGACGGCACTTTAAAAACATGTTGGTAGATGGTTGTACAAAAAATAAAATGCTGTCGATAAGTTGCTCACTTAATTCCTTCCGATAGGTCTTTGGTGTTTTTAGATGTTCATAAATTTGTGTCGGTTGTACATTCTTGTGGAATAAAAAATACTGTCGGTTGGTCCACCGTGTGGTGAAAAGATATCGAAATATTTTACGAGTTTTGACAATGCAAATGTGCCGTTTGGAACTGCAAAAGGTCATTTTATCGCATATAAAGTTTTGGAAAGCTATAGACCTTGTTCCCATTGCCGTGCCTTGTTGTGGATCCACTTACATTTCAGTGTTCATAACATGACCATGGACAAGGCGAAGGCAGGCTTTGGGAATGCTGTATGAGCTTGAGTGTAGCCTTCGATTTTTTTCACGAACGAGGTCGGGTTGACATTACTGGCACCACATTTGTCGAACTGTAAAAACATGTGGTAGCGAAAGTAAACATACTTGTCGGGCCGTCGTGTGACAGACAGAATGCGGAGCGACCGCGACAGTATGTGCAAATCGTTTTGTAGACCTACTACTACTCATATGAGCGCATGAACGATTGTGCGTAGAGATTTTGTTGTTTTTCTGACAGCCGAACGTAACAACAACTACTACGGGGAAAAGTCCTCATGACATTACATGTATTAGGTCAACCACTCAGGCATGTTTCGTCAGGCAAAGGCAATCGTTAGGATACCGGTACTCCTGTATATTGCAGAAAGAAACAAATGTGAAATCCAAACAGTATAAGATTTGAATCGCTGAGCTAATTAGTAAATATGTGATGATCAATATTTGTTGATTGTAAGTACCCTCACGGAAATAGGGCGCAATTAGGGCGCATTTAAGGCGCAAATGGGGTGCATGAATTGAGACAGCTAGGGCGCAGTTGGGGCGCAATTGGGGCGCGCGCCCTATCTGCGCCCCCAACTTTGCCATTAGACTCAATATGGCTAGGGCGCAAATTAGGGCGCGTTCCAAATATGTTAATTGCGCCTTATATGCGCCCTATTAGAGAATAGGGCGCAGTTGGGGCGCAGTCTTAGGGCGCAGATAAGGCGCAGTTGGGGCGCAGAAAAGGCGCAGTTGGGGCGCGATTAGGGCGCACTCTCAGAATAATAGCATGAATGTTGTACTGATAGGGCGCAGTTAGGGCGCATTTGGGGCGCAGTTAGGGCGCAATTAGAGTGCAGTTAGGGCGCAGTTGGGGCGCAGTTAGGGCGCAGTTGGGGAACAGAACAGTATACATGCCATGCTAACCATGTTCTACCCTCAGTAAATAAAGTTTATCTATCTATCCATCATGTACATAAATTGAAGATATAAGGTGAAAGATGATTATTGGCATCTAACTAGTCTAAATAAATCTAATTTTGCTGTGCAGGTACATATTATTTTCATCTACATGTACAATGTGCATTCATGGTTAGAATTACATTTATTAGAAAATATATGTGCATGTACTACAGTCAGCTGTTGTGGAATTGGTACATTAGGTCATCTGACACTGTCGCTCACTTTTTCTTTAGTTTTTTTCGTCAAATTACTTCTACACATACCTGAAACCCTTTACATCATCCACTATCCACAAAACAGAGGTATAACACTCACCAAAATCTTGTTAGATGGGCATGAAATCTTCAAATTCAAAATGGTTCTTTGAAAACCAATATGTCTGCCTTTCTTTTGTTAATATCAGCCAATAAGATAAAGGTCATGTGACAGTTTTGACTAATCAGATAACATGCTATTGTGCAGATAATAGGGCGCAGATAGTTGGGGCGCAATTAGGGCGCACTCTGAGAATAATAGCATGAATGATCATGTACATGTACTGGTAGGGCGCAGTCGGGGCGCAGATAAGGAGCAATAGCTTCTTCAAGTAAAAGTCAGATTTTTTTGTTGAAATAATGTTATTAAATTTAGTATGAAAGTCCAAATTTTACATTAATGAATTTATAGCCCAGAATAGTGAAGAAAGCAAACAGTCTGAATTTTTGGGAAAAACTTTTTTTTACTAAGACATGCATGCACATGTCTTTAAAATGACACACATGCATATGTGATTACTAGCTAAATGAATGTTGGTGAAAAAAGTTCAGAAGGCACAAGTATACATGTAGGGTTCACTCTGAATTTTAGATAAAATGGTTATGTCCAGAGGGCGCATTTAGGGCGCAGTCTGAGTTCTCGAAAAAGTAGTTATGTCCACAGGGCGCAGATAGGGCGCAGTCTGAAGTTTGGAGAAAACATCAATGTCCACAGGGCGCAAGTAGGGCGCAGTCTGAATATCAGAGAAAATTTCAAACTAAATAAGGCGCAGTTAGGGCGCGCGCCCTATCTCTAGCTTCTAGGGCGCATTCCTGAAGGGCGCAATTAGGGCGCAGCAGAGTGGATGGGATGAAGAAATGGGGCGCAATTAGGGCGCAGTAGATAGACAAGGCGCAAGTAGGGCGCAATTGGGGCGCAGATGGGGCGCGCGCCCTAAATAGGGCGCGCGCCCTATTTCCGTGAGGGTAGGCAATTATGAGGAGGAAACGGCCGAACTAAACAGTTGGCAAAATTTGTGCCCAACATGTGGTCTCAAAATCCATAATAAAGGGAAACGCATCTAATTTTTTTTTCTCCACAATTCTAGCCGGAATATCAAACTTCACAACAGCAGTATGTGAATTATATAGGTGTTAGTGTTTAAATTTCATTAGTGAATGTCTATTCAGATGTTGATATTTGTTCATACATGTGATATTAAAGAATGAAATAAGAAACTCGAATTTGAACCCTGTTGTTTTTGCTTAATTTCTGTGTAATTTAGCAACATGTGCTCTTCTAATCTACAACAATATTCAATTCTCTTTAAATATTCACTCTTTTTCAACTATTAACTCTATTAACTCCTAAAATGTTCTTCCATTGTAATCCGTTCTGTGCAGCTGTCACTAAATATATGCCTTTTGTCCTGCAGATGTCACCTGCAATAGTTCTTGTGGTTGAATTATTGAAATGTAAAAATTATTTACACAGCATATCTGTGAAGAAACTGAACAAATAATGTTCCTTGTATAAAATATTTTCTCTTAGAACTTAATGTGGTTCGTATAATCAGGTCTGTAATGCTGATACAGTAAGTATTCTGAAATGTCTGCTGAAGGAAAACGCCATCCACTGCAAAGTATACATATAATAATAATATCCTTTATTTCATGACGAAATCCTGCCTGATGAAAAAGTACACTTGTGGTCCTGAAAAGGAAAACAAAATATGTATTAAACGTATCAAATTAATATGAAATTAATTAATCGTTGGTGGGTGGGTGGTTTGGAAAGACAGTGAATATACGGTCGGTGGTTGGTGAATTTTTTTTTAAAAAATTAATCATTGCTGGAGGGTTGTTGGTATATTTGATAAAGGCATCCGGTAGGTACTGGGGTTATAAATACAATCATGTCAGTAGGTGGTGGGTGTTTTTTGGAAGTGCCTTCAAACCCCCCTTCCCGGGCCCCGCCCCCCACCTTCCCACTTTTTTCTGGAACAGCCCTTAACAGTTAAACATAATATATTAGACCTGGAATGACCTTAACCTTTGTTCACAATGACCTAGGGTACATGATTTATGCATTTAAGATTCCTACCTCAAAACTTTGTTTCACTGTTGGTAGCTGTGGTGTTGATCAGCAGAAAAACATTTGTTAGCAAATCAGGTGGCTAGCTTCGTGAAACAAATTCAAAATCACGCCCATAGTAATTTCACACAATAGCACCTGAATCAATATGGTAAACATTATCGGGAAACAGTATCCAAATCTGGTATTATTTTCAGACATTGTGCAGGTTAGGGGAATCCCACTCTCTAAAATGGAGGTAAAAAGGGTCGTTTTCGCTCAATAAATCAGTTCACATAATGAATTCAGCAAAATCCTCTTGAGGCGCATACAGACATCAATCTATCCGCATTAAATGGTAGTAAAAAAGTAAATTGTCATCTATCTAATTTGCATAATAATAGGCCAAACATCCTTCGCGCTGTTTAAACAACATTGGCTGGTTCTTCACATGGCAAATAAATTTTATGACATGGAACAATAGATAAATCAATGCGCCTGAAATTTTGATGCATGGGTTAAGAGGGAATCAAAAGTTATTGAGCAAAAACAACCTTTTTTACCTCAATTTTAGAGAGCGGGATCGCCCTAACCTGTTGTGCATCAGGTAAACCTAAACATTAAAGGGTTTACTCCCGCCGAAAAGTCTAGCGTTGTTAGACGGTAAAAAATATCAAAAGATCGGGCCGTGCGAATGTGTTAATACCTGTAAACTAAATGTCAATCATTGTCAAAGTGAAAAAGCGAAAATAGTTATGATTGTCGTATTATGGGATATCCTAGAATTTCGACAAACTTTTCACAGGAATTTTTCGTAGCATCACATCTGGATGGTATTTCCCTATCATCTTGGTTTAATAGATTGCGTTTCTTTTTAAGCCAAAGTCGAAACATTGACCATCTTGCTTAGCAGACTTCGTTCTGTCCGCTTTCAGTGTATATGAGAACATGCCACGGTTACGTAAAACAAGTGATCTGATTGGTCAATATACATTGGATGTTGCTTTGATGAAATTTACAGTTGCATTTCCTGTGGACCAATTCATTACCATGTGTACCAGGGGTATCTAGGATTGACTGATACCCCTGGTTTTAGCGAGGATGTGGAATGCATGGGTCAGGGGTAATGTCCCACCCAGTGAAGTCAAGGATTGGATTCGAGAATAGATGCATGGACTGTCGAAATTTCCAGTTTCATTGTTTGAACAAAACTTCTGACATAAAAAGTGGGGTTTTAATACTTTTTCTATAAAATTCTTAGTGTCCCTATTTCCATAGGTTGCTAAGTTTTGCGATGTCATTATCTCCCATGAATATGATATTGGGAGAGTCGTTAAGGGGAAATAACTCCGTCATGATGTCACCAACGTTGTTTGAGGAGCTGAATTGAGCTTGACCTCAACATACCAAGTGCGAAATGATCCTGAACTTAAACAACCATAAATTGACCCCAAATGACCTTGACCTCAAATTACCACATCCAAAATGACCTTGACCTTGACTTACTAGAGCTAATTACTGAAAGGATTATAATTTCCATTTTCTCTCATTTACTTTTCTCCATAGACACATTGAAGATGCCATTGCGAAGCTGTCTACCCATCATCTCGACCACATTAAGGCCTATGATCCTCATCAAGGAACCGACAACCAACGAAGACTTACAGGGCGCCATGAGACGTCCAGCATTTTCGACTTCTCTGCTGGTGGGGCCAGCATTAGGATCCCCAGACATGTAGCCGAGGAGGGAAAGGGCTATCTGGAGGACCGCCGACCCTCGTCGAATTGCGACCCATACTGCGTCACGGAAATGCTGGTTCGGACAACTTTATTGGATGGCAAATGAAGGAACTTGCATCATTTTAACCCTTTTTTCCAATGATTAGCAACACCTTCATTAATTTCTTAACTGGTTCAAGTTAATGTCTGTTCATTTATTCATGCGTTACCTGCATATGTTATTATGGTTATAGTACACTCCTGTTGTGTATATTGTTAACTGATATGTATCGCTGTGCTAACATGTTGACTGGATATATCTACCAGTCCAGGTAATGACCACTATTGCTAGCCCAGCACATAATACTCAGTTGTAACTGGCTCTTGTTGCTGACTGCCTGATGAATACTACTGTCTGACCCTGGGGTGGGTTGGGGGATTCCGGGGATTGACCTGGGGTGTTACTGTACGTGCACACCTCAGGTCATGGAAAGAATTAAGGGCCTCAGCTCCTCGGACAACTTGTCATAAGAGGCGACTAACATGGGCACCCATGGGGTTTCTGGGTGTAGGAAGGAATAGGACCCCAGGTGTGAAAAGAAATAGGACCCAAATGTTTTGATAGGACTGAAATATTGCTTACGCAATAACACGACATTGAACCATATTCAATCACTCCCTCACTTGTTGCCATCTGTCTGTCCTCTGTTGCCAGCTGTTTGACATAGTGCCAGCTGTAATATTGGACAGTGTTGCCATCTGACTGACAATTGTTGCCATCTGACTGGTACTTGTAGCTTTTGTGACAAGGTTCAAGTCAAGTGACTTATTGTCAGCTGACTGGTGAGCTGGCAATCAGTGTCAGCTGACAGATTGGTTGTCAAGGGATTGGGAATGGTTGCCTGGCAGTTTGTGCCAGATGGTTGACAATTATATCCAACTCAGTTGATCGCTGTCAGCTGATAATCACTTGTTGCTAAATAACGTACATTTTTGCTATTAGTTTGGATGTAACTGGCACTGTCTGTCTGTTGGATACTTGAGTGAGTCTCTTAATTGATGTGCAAGTCGGCAACTTCTGTATGCTGCGGTAGGCCCCCCTACCTGTTTCATGGAGGCTGCCATAATGATGCATGCACTGACTGGTTGACTTGGAAATAAAGAGGAACTCCTCAAGGGAAAAAGGTGAAATAAGTAGGAATAACTTCCCCAAATTTTGAAGTTCCACCACTCAGGTGATGCAGTGTAAAACTGGCACTAGCCATTTCTGCCAAGGTTGTGTGCAGAGGTCCATGATACAGTGGATTTGGTTGGTGAAGGTGTCTGAAAATGGCATTTTCTTGATGTCAGACTTCGGACTGGACTACGGTATGTCCATATTGGATATGAATCTCACTGATTGATGGGAAGAAGCGAAGGTCAAAGGTCAGATCAGGCACGGCGGAAGCAATTCATGATTGGGGGGCTACTATCACAGCATAATTAGGTGACGGTCCAGGGGCCGCCTAGGCCCCGGAAGCTCCAGGGGTCTTAGATGGCCGGAGAGGGTTCTAGCGTATTTCCGAGCAATAAAACAAGGAATCCTCGCCCGTGTAAACTCTATTTGTGTTGCCTGTTTTCTCAAAAATTTTTTTTAAGATTCATCGTCAAGCAAAATGATGCTCGGAAGTATAAATAATTTAAATATATATCAATCCAAAGGTTCATTAAGATTCGATCATGTCACTGGCACAGATTTTTTTCTACTTGTTGGAGAGCCTTTTGTCTTCTTGTGATTCTTGAAAATTCTACAGCCGTCAGCGAACTTTCAACTTTTGCGCTACCGGTACGTGGAGTGAAAACTTACCTAGGTCCACAGCATGCTCCTGTTTGTCCATAGGGAGGAACCGATTCTCGTTGTTGACGAATTCATTCGCTATATCAACCAAGGTGATGGAATACATGTACAACTTGGTTGATATACATGTAGCGAAGGAAGTCATCAACAACGAGAATCGGAGGCGAGTATTTGATTCATTTTTGGAGTAGTCATGCAGTCACAATTGACTGGATATTATAGCGTGTACCAGAGCAGCATTTTACGAACACAAGTTGTAAATCATGTGAATAAGCAAGGATGTCTCTCATGCATGGTTATAACTTATCGGAAATTAAAATCTGCAGTCAATACAGATGTAGGTGTTTTTGCGTCACTTATCTTTCTCTGTCTAATTTTTTGTTTCTTGTGTATGTGTGTGTGTTCGTGTTTTTTTCTGTTTTGCTGAAAGTATTGGTGGGGGGATGGCCCATCCTGCTCCGCCGTCCCTGTATCACAGCACAATTAGTCGAAGGTACTAGTCACCTAAGGCTGCGAACTGTAAAAGCATGTTGATGACTGTTTTCATGTGATTGACAAAATAATCACACCAAAATAAATATCAAGAATATGCTTTTATCAAGGATATGTCCATTTCCTTTCTAATTTTGATGAATGTAAGGCTGAACAATCAAATAACAGTATTTTATCTTCGCTGATATCACGAAACGTCCAGAACATAGGAGTCAATGTTTTCAACGGCATTTGTCTTCCCTTACCAAAAAATCTTGTAAGATCTTGTAGGATTTGAAATTTTCTTACAAGATCTTGTAAGATCTTACAAGACAGTTTTTTTGTCCTACACGATCTTACAAGATCCTGAAGGACAAAGCTGGCTGTCCTACAAGATCTTGTAAGATCCTGCAGGACAGCTGTCCTACATGATCTTGTAAGAATAAGTTTGCCTGTAGGACCAAAAATCAGTTTGCTTTTGCAAAGTATTTTTACAAGACAGTTTCACAGAATATCCACAACATTGGATCTCTAGTTGAAGATATGGTTAGCACTTTCTCTTTTAAAAATGGCAGGCATATTATCATGATATACACCAAAATTGTACTTCTCCCTACTGAATCAATCATATGGAGAACCTCATTTTATAATAAAATTGGACATAATGAAGAAAATAATTTTAGAAGAATACATCAGTTTTAACATGATTTTCAAGAAAAAAATGTCGATTAATGAATACTCTACACTCTTCATTATCACCAATTATATACAGATAATATTATTTTATTTTCCTGGTAGTCTATTACATTAGCAATTGACTTGCTGGCATTAATTCAACAATTTGAGGAGAGTTATCTCCCCTGTACCGGTATATTTTAATTGGCCACTGGTGGCGCCACCATGCTGTCATATGAGAACAACAACAACAGCAGAAAAACATGCAGGATAGAGTGCAAAAAGCAAGTTGATTTGTTCATGTTAAGCTGGAACTATTGAGGTTTAAAGAACTGTATTGCAGATTGTGATGAGTGAAGCTACATGTAGTGATGGTAAGTAAGTTATAAATATAATTATAATGTTATAACTTAATTAGCAAAACAATTCTAATTTCTAGTTAAACTCAGAATGTTGTAATGTGGACCCTCTATGAGCTTTTACTATCAACAAGTTTCTCTTGATATCCTTGGCATATTAAGCAATTGATACTCTTCTCAGTAACTACTGCAGCACTTCACCTTATATTTGCAGTCAACATTAATGACTCATTTAGCCTGGAATTCACAAAGAAATATCCATAACTCGATCTGTCTCAATATCCCTTTTCAGATCTACCCAGGTAGTGGCAGTGTGAATTGCCATTGTTGCATTGTCAGCTGGAAAAGCCCAGGCTTGGGGACCTCATGTGAAGATTGGCCATGCACCTCTGGAGGAAATCCCCCGGAGGGTGAGATATATAGGTTATATCACCCCACTGCTTGTGTATTTCCTGTTCATGTCAAACAGTAGGATTTAACTTGCTAGGAAGTTGGGGGGGGGGGGGATGTTAGCTCTCAATAAATCAGTTGGTGTTTTTGAAATGTTTATTGTTTCCTGCTTATATTTCCAGAAGATTTGAGAATATTTCCATACCAAAGTTCTGATGAAATCGCAAAGGAATATGTATTAAAATAAATTGATAACAAATACAATGTTGGCATAACCGATATTTGCTATGATAAAAATGTGACCAGGAAAAGCAGGATAAATTATGATTAGATTTCCTATCACCATAACCATGATAACAGGCTATATTTTAACATGTAATACAGCGCATCTGTTTCCAATATAAATATTATATTGTTAAGCATGACTATTGACTTATTCTTTAAGATTTCTGATATCTCGAGTGTGGAGGACGCTTCGGACGGAACATGGGACGGAAGGTTGAAGCGAGTCGAGGAGAAAAATAAGAAACTCCGAGAAGACCTGAGTGAACTACAAAAGACCCTCCATAG
The DNA here is from genome assembly GCA_036873755.1 of Hanleya hanleyi. Taxonomy (NCBI): domain Eukaryota; kingdom Metazoa; phylum Mollusca; class Polyplacophora; order Lepidopleurida; family Hanleyidae; genus Hanleya; species Hanleya hanleyi. The sequence goes on along the minus strand of JAVTVY010033683.1, from coordinate 26,743 downwards.
TTTGAAAGGTAAGTCTGACTGAAAATTAATTTAGATGTATAACATAGTTATGTAATAATAAAACACCATTATCACATTTTTAAAAACTATTTTTAAACTAAATTTTACAATTGGTTCTAACATGCTAATTAGACAAAAACATTAACTCTTGTTTTAGTAGTTTTTTTTTACTATTTTTTGTTATCAAATATAGGACATGCAGCACTAATTTTATTAGTAATCTTGAATCTTTTGTATTTTAGATCTTCCACAAATGGTCTTGGATTTGACCTCACTTGTGCAGGAGGTCAAAGATACTTGTCGTTGCAAGTGTCCAACCGTGACTTCCCCAGAAGCCCATCCTTCATCTTTCCAGTCAGTCCCAACACCACCACTGCGTCCTGTTCAGCCCCAACATGTGATACAGCGATCAGCGGCAACCGTACCAGTTGTTTCAGCGGTGTCAGCCCATCCTTCATCTTTCCAGTCAGTCCCAACACCACCACTGAACCCTGTTCAACCCCAACATGTGATACAGCGATCAGCGGCAACAGTATCAGTTGTTTCAGCGGTGTCAGCTGTTGTACCGGCTGACATCACTCAACATCGTGTTGAGCCAGAACTTGTAAGTATTAATGTAATGCCCTTCTTTAAATTGCAAATGTCTCACACATCAATCATCTTGAGGGTCTTTTTTTATTAATATTTATCCGGGTTTAAAGCTCTGCAAATGAAGTATTGAACTATTTTGAATTTTAGTATGGATTGTTTTATTTACGGCGTGTCGATTTTTATTTTAGTAGCCAGCCAAGCCAATATTTTTCTGTCACAACAAACAATTTATTTATATATTTACTATTTTCTCAGGTTGTCTTGTCCGGTAATATAAGGATGTCTAAGACGGCACTCTCTACGATTAACCGCAGTGACCCCCGGCGGATGGTGATGGATCTGATGTCGGCCATCTTCACCAGGGAAGAGATGGCAACTCATTCCTTGACCGGCGCAAAGTCGAATGCGAACAAGACTGGCGAATGCAAGCCACCAATTGACCAGGAAAAAATAACTGCTATACAAGGTAACGTAGTGTAATTTCTCAATTTCTAACTCTCATGTATTATTTCTTTAATTTAGTTCTCGAAGTTAATTGCTTTGTGTGTGCAGTTACATCTACCTTTATTTGATTGTTTCAAAATATTTAAATGTCCTAGTAAACCTTCTAAATCAATAACATCACATTTCTATGATATTTCAATGCAAATCATCCTGGTTATCGTCACATTCACTAATATCAGCAATACGCCAGTTGAATGTAGTGTAATATTTTTAAGATTTCTCTAATCATACTTTTTCGCTAATGTCACAACAATTTTGTACCATTCTACCCATTTAAATTATGAGGATAACCTCTGAATAGTTTCAGGATAACTTGACACATTGAGAACTTGATAACAATTTCTTTGCTAATTTGATGACTTTTCATTTTTTATAGATTACTGCCAGAAGAAGTTTCCCTGTACCAGCAAGGTGATTTTGGGCGCGATGAAATCAAAATTGAATGGGGAGCTAAAAAGTTATAAAAGACACTTGATCTGTTGAGAAAAACATGGATGCCTTGGACTTTGGATGCTACATGCATGTGCTGGTTGCTATTCCCTATAAATGTTTCTATTTTATATAATAAAATGTATGACATGACAACATAATAATCCCTTGTGTTTATAGCTGTATATACGTTTCTGTTTTGTGTGTATAGCTGTATATACGTTTCTGTTTTATACAATAAAATATATGAAATGACTGCATATAATTTGTTATGTTGACTATATCTCATTCGACACGAAACGTTTCATCGTAAACCTGCAGTATATTGGACAACCCTGCACAACCATCCAGCATTATTCTATCTGCGTTAATTGACACAAATGACAGCCCTGTAGGACAACCCTGTAGGATCCTAAAGGACGGTCTTGTAAGATCCTGTAGGACAGTCTTGTAGGATCTTGTAAGATCCTGCAGGACAGTCTTGTAAGATCCTGTATGACAGTCGATCTTGTAGGATCCTGAAGGACGATCTTGTAAGATCCTGTAGGACAGTCTTGTAGGATCTTGTAAGATCCTGTAGGACAGTCTTGTAAGATCCTGTAGGACAGTCTTGTAAGATCCTATAGGACAGTCTTACAAGAAAAGTGCCAAAATCTTACAAGACTGTCCTACAAGATCTTACAGGACACTTTCTTGTAAGATCTTACAAGAATTTTTGGTAAGGGTTAGTAATTTGTGGCATACATGGTGTGAGGATTTAATCATTTATCTCTACCATCTTTTATATGGTATAACATTATTAACCTTTTGTGAACCTAAAAATTACTAAACAATGCCGGCCCACTAATGCTGGACAGTTGTAAATAGTTTTATATGCGATAGATATGCGACGCAGACAAATCATTTTACTATTCATTTCGAAAATACGTATACTAATTGACATATTTTCGTTGACATCATATGAATTTTAGAAAAGTTGGCCAAATTATTGGGGGGGCTCCAGCCCCCGTAGCCCCCCCGGCTCCGCCGTGCCTGCAGATTCTTATTTTATTCTTGCATTTGTTTCTGGAAAGACCGGGTGACCGGGTGAAACCATTAAACTAACCAAGGACAGGTAACTCTACATTGTGAAGTTATGAATCAGAGTTGAAATTTGCCAAGTTCAATAAATATGCCACTTTTGAATTATTCTTCATGCCAATTCTACGAAATACGAATGAAAAAAAAAAAAATGTATGATGCATTGTGCCTGCGTTAATCATGATTTTATCATCATTTTAACTTTTAAGAACCAAATATCCGCAGGGGGTTTTCTAGCCGTTTTTTCATCGTGGTTACCACGATGAAAAACAATATATATTGAGTTTTGCAGAAAATTTTAAATTGAGTTTTGATAAAAGAAATTGAGTTTTGCGATTTTTGCCGTTTGCGCGCACGAAAAAAAATTGAGTTTTCCCACAACATACCAGTTGTCAGTTGATAGGTTTTTTCGCATGACCCGCCCGCATCAATATTTTGGAGATAAATAATGTTGCATGTATTTTAATTATCAGTAATTATTGGTCCTAAAAGAAATAAGTAAGCAAACCTAAGTAAAACGACAACAACAACGACAGCACAGACTGTCGACGAATACTCGTAGCTTGAGGACGACGAACATACAAAATTCGTCGCCGTGGACAGAGAATCCCTATCTTCAGTCAGTGTAAAAGAAATAAAAGAAGATTTCAATAAGAGGGGACTCCTGACGTTGAAAATTCGGGTAATAAATTCTGCAGTTATCTTTAATATTGGTCACAAGTAAGAGTTTTTTCCCTTGATTTCTGTTTACACAATTTGTGTGCATTTGAGTTTTAGTGTCTACCATAATTATTTACATAATGTTTCAATTAAAGTAAAGCAAACTTAAAATGTCTCTTTAGAGAATAATTATTTCATAAATATTTTTTTCTGGCGATATTTATGAGAGTATTTCAGAGTGTATAAATCTGTAAAACAGGAATGTTGCCAGGTTATATATTCGATCACAATCTTCTCTGTTAACGGTAAAAAATTTAGTTTCAATAATTAATAATTATAGCATCTAGCATGTATGTTTTAGCATGAGGTCATGCTAAACAACCTATTAACTGACAACAGCCGTACTGTGGTTTGGTGTGGTTGTATCGGAGTGCACAAAACATGCATGTAACAAGTGAACGGCTGACTATCTTAGGCCGAAGTTTATATCTTGATCGACAATGCAGCAGCAGTTCTATATGTTGTTGTTGCTCTAAGAAGACCCGTCATGCTAATTTAATGTCGCCTTCAATTGTTGGATGATACACGGCACCCTGTCATGGTTTGGGCCAATGAGTTATCTCGTAACACTGAGTTATTTTAGCAATGTTGTTGTAGACTGTGTTCTGTAATTGGTGCGATGAAAAAGTTGGAAAAATTGAGTTTCATCATTTTTTTGATGAAAAAGGCAAAAATATTGAGTTTTGTAGAATTTCTTGGCGCGCCATAGGCGCGCAAAAAAATTGAGTTTTCAAACTTTTGAAATTGAGTTTATGAACAATTTTGGGCTAGAATAACCCCTGATCCGGCTCAGAATGAGGGTAATGCTTTAAGCATGGATTTAAGCATGGATAAAGCTTATTACATTATGCAGATTTAAATTTGTGTTGTCAAATTAATGTTGTGTATTGTTTGGTTTACATAAAATAAATTGCCCAGTGAAATTAAGGAAAGTTTAGTTAATCCCAGAATTCTTAACTACTTTATTACACATGTGTATGGTTTAAATCACATGTACGTATGTGCACATGCTGTAATCAGCTTGTTCATTTTCAGATTCTTATTTCATTTCAGTAGAATTTCAGTTTTAATGCTACATGAACGAGAATTATTTCCACGAAGTATGGTCATATTTTGGTCACAAGAATCACGCACTTTAGAAGTCAATTCCCAAAAGATTGTTCAAAACTTTGCAAGAAATTTCAGCAAACAAAAATGTCCTTTCGTCGTAAGTTTTTTATGTTAACTTAGGTGTTTCTTTACTTTTTACATGCAAAAAAGTTGACAGTAAAGCACCATAACTAAGAGTCTTGTCTTGAAGTACTACTTGAAAAAGGGTATATTATGTTTTTTTTTTATATAAATCATGTTCGTATAAATGAGAGAATTTAAGATATAACTTGGATTTCAAACACCATTTTAGGGTTCAGTCAACATGGTCAAAAAGGTGCACTCAACATGCTATCTGAGTAACATGGTGAATATTCAATTTTGTTTGCTTGTATTTTTACGGCATGTATTACTGATGAAATTAGCCACAAAAAATTGGTCTCCACTATGTCGATTTCTGGAAATAGTGATAAAATCGCATGTTAAAAGACAGGAGAAATCCTCTAATCCAAGGTGTAGATAGGCTGAAAATCTAGTATAAATTAGAGTTTTTCCTTCAGATAGCTGAAATTTGAACTGTTTATGAGAGTTGTTGATGGATATATTAAATTTATTATTCAGTCTCAATTGATATAAATGTTCATTTGTCTATAAATGTTGGTTTTGTGGGATATATCAGGTGACTTCCGGTATGAAACCCCTTAACATGTTACAGAGAACCACCTCTCTAAAATAGAGGTAAAAAAAGTCACTTTTGTCCAATAAATTTAAGAATATATCGAATGAAATACATCCGCCATAGGCGACCATGCACATATATATATCCGCATCGGATGCTATTGAAGAAACAAATTGTCATCTATAGAATTTGCATAACAATAGACATGTTTTGTTCTCTATCAACAATTAAACTGCACACTTTCATTGAAAACCATTGAAAACCTATATTGTCAAATATATAAGGTAAGTCGCCCTTAGATTTTGAAGCGTTATGATGAATAAGTCAAAAGTCACTAAGCAAAAATGACATTTTTACCTCCATTTGAGAGAGATGGTCCCCTCTAACCTACTTAATGGAGTGGAAAGATGGTCTTGAGGGATTGAATTATTAGGGACCTTACAGTAATGTCAGGAGAAGTATTATGTTTGTATGAAATAAAGTGGGAAGCAGGTGATTAGATTACCATTATGCATACCATCTTGTCAAATTTAATTCTGTATTTCCTGTAACCCTACCCACTGATATAATATGATATAATTTGTGATGAGAATTTTTTTTTTCCAATATCTTTTTTTCAGAGAATTTTTGAAGTTAAGACATGTAAAAGAAGAATAAAAAGAAGAAAAATAAATAATAACAGACAATTTCCCTAGCCATCCACCTAACACTTCTGAGTTTGTTACAGGAAACACTGAATCTGTTCTTTTTGTGAATGACCTTATATTTCATACTGCAATTGTTTGTTGGTTCGGTACAGAGTGTAATTGTTGTTTACATGGACCTAGATGTAGCTTAGTAGTTCAAATTTAAGCCAAAATAAGTTAATTCACTTTGTTATATTTGGTAGTATCAGAAACAAATCAACTGGAAGTCTGTATCCTTATATTAGACCAGTTAGAATGCATTGATCACCGCCTCCTTGATCATAACACAGATTCAAAACAAAAATAAAAACTGCATCATGGGAGATGAGCTGATGCTGGAATTTGAAATGTACATAAGTATTGCCACACATAAGTTTCCCTGCATGACACATTTGCATTTCAACATGCATGTGTAGGGACTGTGCAAGAGTCAAGTGGTGTACACTGTATGATGAGTGTCAGTGCCGTCTAGCTGTAGTCTAATCTAATGATACACACTTTTAGTTATTATGCTTCTGATATATATTTTAGTTAATATGCTTCTATTATATATCAGTGCCATACAGCTTGACGTCTTTTTTTCTTGTTCGAGATTATTTTATTGGACCGATTCTATAATAAAGAATGACATGTAACATTATGTTTTAGACATTGTCCTATATTGTTTACTTGCCTATGTAGACCTAGGATTTACTGTCATACATGGCTCACAGGGGCTCGTTATCATTTTTAATTGGTTGATTTGGTTATTTTTGAGGGGTCGAGAGAGTAAAGAAAAGGCTATAATTGCCCACTCCTCCCCCCTCCCCCAATCAACCTAATTAACATCGCTAAGCAGTCCTCATAACCTGGCTCTGTATTTATTCACCCCCAAAAACTGTTTTGACACATTGCCGTATGATGGCTACTATCCAATCGATAAGAGACTGGGGTTGAAAACAATCGCCAAAGTTTACAAAATTTCATTGGTCAATATAGTCACATGCCATCAATTTCAGATCATTACTAATAATTTGTAGCAAAACAAGCCAGAAAATGTGTGGTGACAATTGGTCCTTGATGTAGCTGTCTGGTTGACTATCTTCCAAGTGCGCGCTTATTCATCCACCAATAATTTGGCGGTGACCTAGAGTAATACAGTGAGTGAGTGAGTGAATAGGGTTTTAACGTCGCTTTCAACATTTTTTCAGCTATATCACGACGGGGAAGGGAAGGGAAGGGAGGGGAGGGGGAGTGGGAGGGGAAGGGCAACCTACTTGTAACAGAGCTAGCTATGGTAGTATACGGTTATCCCCTAATAATTCAATGAGAGAAAGTGAAATTTCTTAACTATAAAATCAGTGGTGATCAAATTTATCAGAACAGGATGTTGACAAAATGGTTAAAAAATCATGCGTAAAATCCATTATTTCCTCAGTATTGCAGAGATTTCAAATTATATTAGAACAGCTGATTGAATTTTGTCTCCAAAATTGGTGGTAATTGAATTTTGATAAGGGGGATTATATTATTAGAAGAATTACTGTATCCCAGGTCTGCATTGAGATCGCAGTTTCTGCTGTATAAATATAATTTTATCTTACCGTATGGATATTTCTGCCAGTATTATCTTAAAACGGTAAATATATTTTCAATTAACCACCTACCAATATGTACATGTATATTTTAAATCATAATCTATATGTGTATTGAATCCATGGTTTTAACAGCAATAAACGGATATATAATCTCAAAAGTTTTTTTAAAGTTTGTTCAATGATGGTGATATGCGACTGTTTTTCAAGAGAAAATCGATTTAGACAAATTTTTCTTGTGAATATATCCATTCAGTATTGCTAATTATGGATACATATTATAAGTTATGATATTATAAGATATGATTACAAGCGTCTGGTCCATCATTCATCATTCAGCCGTCGTCCATTAAAGAATATCCGCGTCCATAATCCAAAGACCTATTCTATATTCCATATAACAGTATAAGCACCAAATTCAAAAAGACAATCATAGTATACATAAACATAGCGTAGTTTCTAGTTTCCTGCAAGAGAGAAGCGGTTAACAGTTTTCAATGGTGCCGGTAAGACATCATGATGTTCCAAAAATATCAAATCCGTATCGCTGATCAGTATTCTTAATCCGTAATAATCGTTGTAAATTCGTTATCTAGAGAATGATGTATCTCAGTCACGCTTTGATTGTGACTGTTCATATGAGCACCATGATGATCTTCAAGTACATGGGTTCATATACGGCCCCTAGCCACGGGTTAAGCGGAATTGGACACCAATATACATCTCAAAATATATTTTCGAAACGTAACGCCATAGACGCTATCAGCATGCGATATGTATCGCCAAATTTGAGAAACTTTGAGTGGAGGCGCTTGGTGGAATAGCCCTATTTCTGCAACAGTGTTTTGTGACGTTGATTAAAATCGTCCGATTTAACACAGGATCTAGCAAATGCTTCTAGGCGAGATATGTATACGCCATATGCAGGTCCCACTGGAATAATGGAATATTACTGTCCAGAAAGGGATAATTTACGATGTCGAAATTGTAATCATCTCTTTTGTCATGAAGTCGACGAGAGAGATTGCCCGCTTCATTTTTGTAGAGATATAGATCTAAATATGATGTGCCTGTAGGGCTATCTGTAGTTTCCTTCAAATCTAGTGAAGATGGATATATATCCTTGTCATTTATATAGCGATTATCCACAGCGAGAAGATCGTCTATATAGCGTTTGGTGAATGAGAAGGAACGGGCTTTGAATGGATCGGTTTTTGAAAGCGCCTGCATATAGTCATATTCATAAGAGAACAGATACAGGTCCGCCAATAGGGGTGCACAATTAGTACCCAATGGAATACCTATATGCTGCTGATATATTGTGTTGCCAAATTTCACAGAGATATTTTTAAAGAGAAATTCAAGCAACTCTTTAAACAAAGAAACATCCCATGAATGATAGTAGTATAGTCTAAGCATTTAACCTCACATTGACCTACTTATTTGCCCCCCCGGGTAAAATTTAAGGGGGAACCCAGGTTAAAGTATAAGAAGCGGCCATTTACAGCCTTTGACCTCTGAGGCCGCGTAGAGGTCAAGGCCGCTATAGTTCCAACAGGTGGCGCCCCCTCTTTCACCTCGAATTACTTCGCGGTCTGGTGGTCATTCGGTCTGCTTCCGCGGCCACACAAAATAGTCTCATGTGAACCAATGTTGCTGTATATGAGGAATGCCTAAAAACAGTATTGGAATAGATGTTTTTGGACCGAGGTGGGTCCCTAATGGACCGATTGGGTCGAGTGAGGTGTCAAAGTGAAGCTCTCCTCGAGGGCCATCCAGTCATGGGTGGGTGCATGTAAAAATTTCTCCAGAAAAAAAGCGGAACACGGATTCGTACAATATACAATATACGGGGAAATGCCTGGGGGGGTGGTCAATTTTTTTCGTGGGCTTTACTATGGATTGTGGGGTCTTGTTTTTCACGTCTCGCCGAGAAAAACACAATGGGAGGGATCCCGGAGCGAATCGGTCAAATTTTGGGGAAAAGTCACCGAGGTCTGTAAATAGCCCCATAGGCTGGCTATGGGGGGTATAGGTCCAACCTGGCAAATTCACACACGTTCATTGTGATATGGATTTCTTGGATTTGTTTTTCACGTCTCGTCAATTAGGACACGATGGGAAGGGTCTCGGAGCGCAACGGTGAAATTTTTGGAAAAGTACCATATAGTCCCATACTGGCGAAATGGGGGTATAGGTCCAATCTGGGAAATTCACACACGTTCCTTGTGATATGGGCTGTTTGGATTTGTTTTTCTCGTCTCGTCATTTAGAACACAATGGGAAGGGTCCTGGAGTGAAACGGTCACAGTTTTGAAAAAGCACCATACCGCCCATATAGTCCCATACTGGCAATATGGGGGGTATAGGTCCAATCTGGGAAATTCACACACGTTCATTGTGATATGGGTTGTTTGGATTTGTTTTTCTCTTCTCGTCATTTAGAACACAATGGGAAGGGTCCTGGAGTGAAACGGTCAAATTTTTGGAAAAGTACCTTGTAGGTCTGTATATAGGCTCATATAGCTCCATACTGGCTATATGGGGGTATAGGTCCAACCTGGGAATTTTACACACGTTCATTGTGATATGGGTTGTTTGGATTAGTTTTTCACGTCTCGTCATTTAGAACACGATGGGAAGAGGTTCGAAGCCCAACGGTGAAATTTTTAAGTTCACCGAGGCCTGGGTAAGTCCATATAATCCCATACTGGCTATGGGGGATAGGTCCATACTGGGTGGACGTTTTGGGGTGTAGGAGAGCCCGTAATGATCCTATGGTGTCGTGTGAGGTCTTATTTTGAAGCTCTCGTGGAGGAGCATCCGACTGGACTAATGGTCCGTCCGTTTTCAATATTTTGCGCGTGCGCAGTCTGGCCGTAGTATAGAAAGCAGCCATTTTGGGGGGTATGAGGGTGTATGTTTGGGGTAGAGATGGACTGCTATGGGTCCGAATAGGTGTCAAAGTGAAGCTTGTGTTGGGTAGAGTCAGAATGGTGTGTTTTAAAATGCAAGTCGCGTCAATCTGCGCATGCGCAGTTGGTTGTAGTAAGTAAAGTGGCCATTTTGGGGCAGTGCAGGAAGATTTTTGGTGTCGAAATGGACCATCCTTGGTTCGAATGCATCCTGGGAGGTGTCATTTTGTAGCTCTTGGTGTGTCCATCCCGATTTTAGGGATGTTCACGTCGTCTGTGACGTCATCGGTTACGTCATCGGTAGGAGTAGTAGCGAAAGTGGGCATTTTGGGGAAGTGAAGGAAGGTATTTGGGGTAGAGATGGACCATCCTTGGTCCGAATGCGTCCTGGGAGGTGTCATTTTGTAGCTCTCGGGATGTAGACCCCGATTTGGGGGCTGTCCACAGCATCTGTGGCGTCGTTGGTGACGTCATCAGTAGGAGTTGTAGCCAAAGTGGGCATTTTGGGGCAGTGAAGGAAGGTATTTGGTGTAGAGATGGACCATCCTTGGTCCGCATGCGTCGTGGGAGGTGTCATGTTGTAGCTCTCGAGGTGTAGACCCCGATTTGGGGGATGTCCGCAGCATCTGTGACGTCGTCGGTGACATCATCAGTACGAGTAGTAGCGAAAGCGGGGATTTTGGGGCAGTGAAGGAAGGTATTTGGTGTAGAGATGGACCATCCTTGGTCCGAATGCGTCGTGTGAGCTGTCATCTTGTAGCAACGCCCGTCAACGCCAAGCTTAATGCTTCAACGCCCTGGTGAAATATCTCAGAAGATCTGATTTTCTAGATATTCCATGGAATTGTCACTAATTCTTCGAAATGCAGTGACGTCAGTCGTTACGCCTTAACAGACCGGAGAGAGAACAACAACAACAACAAGGATGACACATGAGAGAACAACAACAACAAGAAGGTTTTTTTTTATATAGTTTATTTTCCCCAATGTTACATCATACCCACGCTGGGGGAGCCGCGTTGGGTATGTTTACAACTCAAAAAGACTCTTGCCCAATCAGAGGCCACCATTTGCATCTGTCATATTCGTTCCTCTCCGTTAGATGTATTCTTGTCCAATCAGAAGTCGCCATTTCAGAAAGTTTCATCTTTGCTCAGTGTGACCTAAGCGTCGTCGGGCGGGCCTGGATATTCTTCGGGCAGCATGTCCTGAAACAGTTGTTTGCGTATTCTGATCGCACTTTCCAGGGCCTCGGTGGGTGGTAGCCCCATATCCTCTTCCAAGTGACGCTTAGTCTTCATGATGGACCTGTGCGTGGGGTCGCCTTTCATTTCAAGCGGTAGTAAGGTATACTGTTCATAGATCGCCATGGCTGTTTTCCTGATGTGGGGGCGCATTTGGGTGTACGCCTGTTGTAAATTAGCCTCGATAGTCCTCGATCGCTGCAGCGTAAGTATTGATAGCTGCTGTCACAATACGATCCCAGAAGGTAGGTTCTGCCTCACTTTCCACGGACGTGGGCTGACTATCTGAGGTCAAGCTCTCCGTATCACTAGATAGACTCCCAGCAATCTCTGTTGCGTTATCAGTCGATACACTCTCCGCAGTCTCTGTATCAGCATCCGCCTCAACGGACTCCTCGGAGTCTTCAATCCCATGTATATTTTTCTGGTGTCGCATCATATCGTAATGTCTGGTGAACGTGAGTTCGCACTCAGAGCAAGTATAAGCCATGTTGACGGTTGAACATCGACTGTGCGTGTTTTTGGAAATACGCTTGCTTTTAACGCCCATCAACGCTTAGCTTAACGCTTCAACGCCCTGGTGAATTAGCTCAGAAGCTCTGATTTTCATGGAATTGACACCAATTTATCGAAATGCAGTGACGCCCGTCGTTACGCCTTAATGCCCGTCTCAACACCTTAACACATTTTCTTAACGCTTTAACGTCGTTTAATGATGCGTTCGAACAAATGTTTCTTTTGGGCTATTGCTCTGACATACGCCGCTTTCCAGTTCATGCCCGAGGTTTTCAACATCGACGTTGTTCTTTCAATTTCCATATGGACTGAGTCATTATCCAACAATTTCATATGGGTCACGAGGTCGATATACCGCTGACGTAAAACCCGTCGTAGTCTGGGTGCCAATCTGTTATGGACTAAAATTGCGGTTTCCTCATTCGAACACCCTTTGCGTTGAAACTTGTTTTCTGTGGCCTTCAACGTCTTGCCCATCTCGGCCTTCATACTTTCTTTGAACAAATCCTTCCATAGCCTCGAGTTCACATTATGTTCATTCCCTTGTACGGGTTTGAGTTGGTCCTTCACGTTTGGGTAATATTCCGGGACTGATGGTATGAAGGGGCCCCGCTGTATGGGGGTGGGTTGCTGCTACTGTTCTACCAGATGTGGACTCGGTGGATGGTGTCGGGCTATATGACGTTGTGGTGATCCCTCGCCGGGTAACAGGTGGGTCGTCAACCGGCGATCTTCGGGAGTATGGGCTTTTAAATCTATGAATAGGTAGCCGTACGGACGACTTGTTGCCCCTTGAAACGCCTGCATGAAATGGTCGATGTTCTGCGGATAAATTCGACTACCAAACACACGGATTTGTGCTCTGTCAATGGGATTGGAGAACAACACAAAGTATTGGCAGTTCAAGGCAATATCTGTGGACGCCTTCCCTTGAGGAAAGAGATTCTGGGTAAAATAGATGATGGACAGATTCCTATGATGGGATCCTTTAGTAAACAAGTCGGCAACGTGTGAATTGTCCTTGGCCGCACTCATCAGATCATCTAGCACTACCACGTTGGTCTGCTCGGGGTCAAAGTAATACGGTTCGTCTATGTCGTGAGGAATCCCTGGGAAGAAACTCACAATCTGTGGCCTTCAACGTCTTGCCCATCTCGGCCTTCATACTTTCTTTGAACAAATCCTTCCATAGCCTCGAGTTCACATTATGTTCATTCCCTTGTACGGGTTTGAGTTGGTCCTTCACGTTTGGGTAATATTCCCGGACTGATGGTATCAAGGGGCCCCGCTGTATGGGGGTGGGTTGCTGCTACTGTTCTACCAGATGTGGACTCGGTCGATGGTGTCGGGCTATATGACGTTGTGGTGATCCCTCGCCGGGTAACAGTAGGGTCGTCAGCCGGCTATCTTCGGGGGTATGGGCTTTTAAATCTATGAATAGGTAGCCGTACTGACGACTTGTTGCCCCTTGAAACGCCTGCATGAAATGGTCGATGTTCTGCGGATAAATTCGACTACCAAACACACGGATTTGTGCTCTGTCAATGGGATTGGAGAACAACACAAAGTATTGGCAGTTCAAGGCAATATCTCTGGACGCCTTCCCTTGAGGAAAGAGATTCTGGGTAAAATAGATGATGGACAGATTCCTATGATGGGATCCTTTAGTAAACAAGTCGGCAACGTGTGAATTGTCCTTGGCCGCATTCATCAGATCATCTAGCACTACCACGTTGGTCTGCTCGGGGTCAAAGTAATACGGTTCGTCTATGTCGTGAGGAATCCCTGGGACGAAACTCACATTCTGTAATCGCGTAGTTTCATAGGCGGGCTGCCGTTGGCTATAACACCAAACAACACGTGTCGGAGCTGGGGTTGCCACACCTTCCTCTAAGAACTTCATCCCCCAGGACGTCTTTTCACATGCCGTAGGGCCGCTCACCGTCATCGTATAGGGATGCTCTACTGCACTTGTTGGACCTATAGCGAGACTCGGCGGTGCCTCTTGGTTGTGTTTTGCTTGAATGTGCCTGAGCATAATATCGCGACGAGAGAAGGTTCTCTGACAGAACGTACACGTACACGACATGTTGATCTGTCGACCAATACATAAGGACTGATGAGGGACACATGTTCATTCTTGTATGTACAGGCACCACCACCACACACTACCACCACACACACACCACCACCACATTCCACCACCACCACGACCACCACCACCACCGAGCGTTGACGGGCGTCAACGCCCGGTGGTGGTGGGAGCTCCCGTGTGACAGAGCACTTAGATCGGAGCTCTTGGAGCTCAAAGCGTGTGAAGCTCAGAGCTCGGAAGTGACATTTGCATATGACCTCTGTGAGGTCACTTCCGCTTCCGTTCACGTGACCGGAACTGACCTTTGACCCCTGCGCGCGATAACAATACCGGAGCTCTTCCGAGCTCTGAGCTCCACACGCTTTGAGCTCCAAGAGCTCCAATCGAAGAGCTCTGCCACACGGGAACTCCCACCACCACCGGGCGTTGACGCCCGTCAACGCCCGGTGGTGGTGGTGGTGGAATGTGGTGGTGGTGTGTGTGTGGTGGTAGTGTGTGGTGGTGGTGCTGGTGGTGGTGTCTGTACATATAAGAATGAACATGTGTCCCTCATCAGTCCTTATGTATTGGTTGTGTGTGGTGGTAGTGTGTGGTGGTGGTGCTGGTGGTGGTGTCTGTACATATAAGAATGAACATGTGTCCCTCATCAGTCCTTATGTATTGGTCGACAGATCAACATGTCGTGTACGTGTACGTTCTGTCAGAGAACCTTCTCTCGTCGCGATAGTATGCTCAGGCACATTCAAGGCAAACACAACCAAGAGACCCCGCCGAGTCCCGCTATAGGTCCAACAAGTGCAGTACAGCATCCCTATACGATGACGGTGAGCGGCCCTTCGGCATGTGGAAAGACGTCCTGGGTGATAAAGTTCTTAGCGGAAGGTGTGGCAACCCCAGCTTCGACACGTGTTGTTTGGTGTTATAGCCAATGGCAGCTCGCCTACGAAACTACGGGATTACAGAATGTGAGTTTCGTCCCAGGGATTCCTCACGACATAGACGAACCGTATTACTTTGACCCCGAGCAGGCCAACGTGGTAGTGCTAGATGATCTGATGAGTGCGGCCAAGGACAATTCACACGTTGCCGACTTGTTTACTAAAGGATACCATCATAGGAATCTGTCCATCATCTATTTTACCCAGAATCTCTTTCCTCAAGCGAAGGCGTCCAGAGATATTGCTTTGAACTGCCAATACTTTGTGTTGTCCTCCAATCCCATTGACAAAGCACAAATCTGTGTATTGGTAGTCGAATTTATTCTCAGAACATCGACCATTTCATGCAGGCGTTTCAAGGGGCAACAAGTCCTCCGTACGGCTACCTATTCGTAGATTTAAAAGCCCATACCCCCGAAGATCGCCGGCTGACGACCCTACTGTTACCCGGCGGGGGATCACCGCAACGTCATATAGCCCGACACCACCCACCGAGTCCACATCTGGTAGAACAGCAGCATCAACTCACCCCCATACAGCGGGGCCCCTTCATACCATCAGTCCCGGAATATCACCCAACCGTGAAGGACCAACTCAAACCCGTAACAAGGAAATGAACATAATGTGAACTCGAGGCTATGGAAGGATTTGTTCAAAGAAAGTATGAAGGCCGAGATGGGCAAGGCGTTGAGGGCCACATCAAACAAGTTTCAACGCAAAGGGTATTCGAATGAGGAAGCCGCAATTTTAGCCCATAACAGATTGGCACCCAGATAACGTCGGGCTTTACGTCAGCGGTATGTCGACCTCGTGACCCATATGAAATTGTTGGATAAGGACCCAGTCCATGTGGAAATTGAAAGAACAGCGTCGATGTTGAAAACCTCGGACATGAACGGGAAAGCGGCGTATGTCAGAGCAATAGCACAAAAGAAACATTTGTTCGAACGCATCATTAAACGACGTTATATCGTTAAGAAAGTGTGTTAAGGTGTTGAGACGGGCGTTAAGGCGTAACGACGGGCGTCACTGCATTTCGATAAATTGGTGTCAATTCCATGAAAATCAGAGCTTCTGAGCTAATTCACCAGGGCGTTGAAGCGTTAAGCTAAGCGTTGATGGGCGTTACTGTCTATAAAAGCAAGCGTATTTCCAAAAACACGCACAGTCGATGTTCAACCGTCAACATGGCTTATACTTGCTCTGAGTGCGAACGCACGTTCACCAGACATTACGATATGATGCGACACCAGAAAAATATACATGGGATTGAAGACTCCGAGGAGTCCGTTGAGGCGGATGTTGATACAGAGACTGCTGAGAGTGTATCGACTGATACCGAAACAGAGATTGCTAAGTCTATCTAGTGATACGGAGAGCTTGACCTCAGATAGTCACCCTACGTCCGTGGAAAGTGAGGCAGAACCTACCTTCTGGGATCGTATTGTGACAGCAGCTATCAATACTTACGCTGCAGAGATCGAGGACGCCGGAGAGGCTAATTTACAACAGGCGTACACCCAAATGCGCCCCCGCATCAGGAAAACAGCCATGGCGATCTATGAACAGTATACCTTACTACCGCTTGAAATGAAAGGCGACCCCACGCACAGGTCCATCATGAAGACCAAGTGTCACTTGGAAGAGGCTATGGGGCTACCACCCACCGAGGCCCAGGAAAATGCGATCAGAATGCGCAAACAACTGTACTGTTTCAGGACATGCTGCACAAAGAATATCCAGGCCAGCCCGACGACGCTTAGGTCACACCGAGCAAAGATGGAACTTTCTGAAATGGCGACTTCTGATTGGACAAGAATACATCTAATGACAGGAACGAATTTGACAGATGCAAATGGTGGCCTCCGATTGGGCAAGAGTATTTTTGGCTCCTCCAGCGTCGGTATGATGTAACATTGGGGAAAATAAACTATACGAAAAAAACTTCTTGTTGTTCTCTCATGTGTCATCCTTGTTGTTGTTGTTGTTGTTGTTCTCTCTCCGGTCTGTTAAGGCGTAACGACTGACGCCACTGCATTTCGAAGAATTAGTGACAATTCCATGGAATATCTAGAAAATCAGAGCTTCTGAGATATTTCACCAGGGCGTTGAAGTATTAAGCTTGGCGTTGACGGGCGTTGCTACAAGATGACAGCTCACGCGACGCATTCGGACCATCCTACACCAAATACCTTCCTTCACTGCCCCAAAATCTCCGCTTTCGCTACTACTCATACTGATGACGTCACCGATGACGTCGCACATGCTGCGGACATCCCTAAAATCGGGGTCTACAGCCCGAGAGCTACAACATGACACATCCCACGACGCATTCGGACCAAGGATGGTCCATCTCTACACCAAATACCTTCCTTCACTGCTCCAAAATGCCCACTTTGGCTACTACTCCTACTGATGACGTCACCAACGACGTCACAGATGCTGTGGACAGCCCTCAAATCGGGTTCTACACCCCGAGAGCTACAAAATGACACCTCCCAGGACGCATTCGGACCAAGGATGGTCCATCTCTACCCCAAATACCTTCCTTCACTTTCCCAAAATGCCCACTTTCGCTACTACTCCTACTGACGACGTGACGTGAACATCCCTGAAATCGGGATGTACACCCCGAGAGCTACAAAATGACACCTCCCAGGACGCATTCGGACCAAGGATGGTCCATCTCGACACCAACAACTTCCTGGACTGCCCCAAAATGGCCACTTTACTTACTACAATCAACTGCGCATGCGCAGATTGACGCGGCTTGCATTTAAAAACACGCCATTCTGACTCTACCCAACACAAGCTTCACTTTGACACCTTCCACGACCCATTCGGACCCATAGCGGTCCATCTCTACCCCAAACACACACCCACACACCCCCCAAAATGCCTGCTTTCTATACTACGGCCAGACTGCGCATGCCCAAAATATTGAAAACGGACGGACCATTAGTCCAGTCGGATGCTCCTCCACGAGAGCTTCAAAATAAGACCTCACACGACACCATAGGATCATTAGGGGCTCACCTAGACCCCAAAACGTCCACCCAGTATGGACCTATCCCCCATAGCCAGTATGGGCCTACCCAGGCCTCGGTGAACTTTTTTCAAAAATCTTACCGTTGGGCTTCGAAATCCTTCCCATCGTGTTCTAAATGACGAGACGTGAAAAACAAATCCAAACAACCCATATCACAATGAACGTGTGTGAATTTCTCAGATTGGACCTATACCCCATGTACTTTTCCAAAAATTTCAGCGTTGCGCTCCGAGACCCTTCCCATCGTGTTCTAAATGACGAGACGTGAAAAACAAATCCAAGCAACCCATATCACAATGAACGTGTGTGAATTTGCCAGGTTGGACCTATACCCCCCATAGCCAGCATATGGGGCTATATACAGACCTCGGTGATTTTCCCAAAAATTTGACCGATTCACTCCCAAATGGCCGCTTCCTATGAGACCCCACAATCCATAGTAAAGCCCACGAAAAAAATTGACCTCCTCCCTCCCCCATACAGGCGTCCTGAATTTATATACCTGACATGGGGGGTGGGGACAGATTTTGTGATATTATTTGCATTGTCCTCCTTTCGAATTGGCACTTTTTGGCATCTATTTATAGAGGAAACATTCCTGGTTAATATATAACTAAATTCGACAGTTTCACGCTTCTGATTTTTCAGCAAAATCAAATTTAATCCACAAAATTGCCGAAAATTAGCGTTTTTAAGAGTATTGTATCGCAAAAATTACAATAATTCAATGGAAGGACCAACACGCTAGTAACAGGTTTCCGAATATGTAGGAATATATGGGTCATCCATTCAAGAACTAAGGTCGGTGGGATCGTTTTATTAAGGGGGTGGGGGTATATTTGTTGCGTGTTTTTACTGATTAAAATCGGCTATTCGTGCCGTTTTGCAGCCGTTTACCGTCTCAAATCTTTACGACCAAGATATATTTTCAAGTAACACTGAATGGATTGATTTTCTTTAGTATTTTGTGGATTTACATCATCTGGTGCTTTGCTGAAATGCTAAAATGGTCGAAAATGCTGGTTTCTGGTGAGAACGTGTGATCATTGTAATGTCCATATCTGTCTCAAAATGAAATGACCGATATCAGCACTGATCCAATCAGTCTCATGGTATAACAGAATGATCAGAGACCCGGCTGAGGATGCTTAAGTTGTCAGATACAGACATTACAGACTAGTTTTAACTGGATTATCCTCCATTTTTGTATTCTTTTTACCTGCATCAGTGGCTATTTATTCACTCTTAGTGAAACTCAGAAACCTGAAATAATTATACAAGTTTATGACAAGTACCTGAACTTTGGTGCCTGCAATAATACAATATCTGGTTCAGAAAGATTCGTTTGACCCTGGCTAACGTCTGACATAAACCGGAAGGGTCATCCTGAATTTATATACCTGACATGGGGGGTGGGGACAGATTTTGTGATATTATTTGCATTGTCCTCCTTTCGAATTGGCACTTTTTGGCATCTATTTATAGAGGAAACATTCCTGGTTAATATATAACTAAATTCGACAGTTTCACGCTTCTGATTTTTCAGCAAAATCAAATTTAATCCACAAAATTGCCGAAAATTAGCGTTTTTAAGAGTATTGTATCGCAAAAATTACAATAATTCAATGGAAGGACCAACACGCTAGTAACAGGTTTCCGAATATGTAGGAATATATGGGTCATCCATTCAAGAACTAATCATAGCGTTTGTTATGGCATCTTTACAAATCTGGGCCTGATCGCCAAGCCCAGATGTGTGCTTTAGCTAGCCGAAAACTGTTGTATTTTGATGGGGGTACATGTAGCAAAAAACGCATAGCGCGCAAAGTATTTGATGAAAACCCGTGAATATTTTCCAGCTTCCGGGCAATTGAATGATGCAAGCCCATGTCTGATATCAGACTGATCGGATGAAATAAGCCCACCTAATAGGCCTCAGGCTCCTAAATAAAAAAAAGCAATCTCTGCCAAAGACCAGAATTTTCACGATTTTTTTCCGCCTTCGTTGCAACGATTAATAGAAAGCCGTTGGTACCACTGGCAAGTATTGTATTTGTTCTATTCAGCTACAAATTTTATTTCGATTCACTGCTCGATAACATGCCTCGCCGGGGCACTATTTGCGGGGCCTGAGCACTGCTTTCAGCAGGCAGAGAAAACAGCGAAATGAGCACCTCATGTGTAGAGGCGCGCACAGCTTGAAATTTTGACGGTAAAAGTTTTACAAGAAGTTTGTCACGTTGTAGCGCTTGAATTAAACTACTTCCTGTCGAAAGATGAAAGTCTAAACTCAATTAGGGAACCAGCGAGGTACAATTTTGTTAATACTGCCGAACGTGTAAATTATTTAGGAGTCTGATGCCTACTACATCAACATTTTCTGAACGTATTTGATCAAACTGTGTTGGAAAATGGACTCTAGGTAAGGTATATACCGCTAAATTGGGTATCGTAGCTCAACTTATTTATTGTTTGGTGGGAATTCGGAAGATTCCATTCAATGTGGGCGTTGAGGTCGGTGGGATCGTTTTATTAAGGGGGTGGGGGTATATTTGTTGCGTGTTTTTACTGATTAAAATCGGCTATTCGTGCCGTTTTGCAGCCGTTTACCGTCTCAAATCTTTACGACCAAGATATATTTTCAAGTAACACTGAATGGATTGATTTTCTTTAGTATTTTGTGGATTTACATCATCTGGTGCTTTGCTGAAATGCTAAAATGGTCGAAAATGCTGGTTTCTGGTGAGAACGTGTGATCATTGTAATGTCCATATCTGTCTCAAAATGAACTGACCGATATCAGCACTGATCCAATCAGTCTCATGGTATAACAGAATGATCAGAGACCCGGCTGAGGATGCTTAAGTTGTCAGATACAGACATTACAGACTAGTTTTAACTGGATTATCCTCCATTTTTGTATTCTTTTTACCTGCATCAGTGGCTATTTATTCACTCTTAGTGAAACTCAGAAACCTGAAATAATTATACAAGTTTATGACAAGTACCTGAACTTTGGTGCCTGCAATAATACAATATCTGGTTCAGAAAGATTCGTTTGACCCTGGCTAACGTCTGACATAAACCGGAAGGGTCATCCTGAATTTATATACCTGACATGGGGGGTGGGGACAGATTTTGTGATATTATTTGCATTGTCCTCCTTTCGAATTGGCACTTTTTGGCATCTATTTATAGAGGAAACATTCCTGGTTAATATATAACTAAATTCGACAGTTTCACGCTTCTGATTTTTCAGCAAAATCAAATTTAATCCACAAAATTGCCGAAAATTAGCGTTTTTAAGAGTATTGTATCGCAAAAATTACAATAATTCAATGGAAGGACCAACACGCTAATAACAGGTTTCCGAATATGTAGGAATATATGGGTCATCCATTCAAGAACTAATCATAGCGTTTGTTATGGCATCTTTACAAATCTGGGCCTGATCGCCAAGCCCAGATGTGTGCTTTAGCTAGCCGAAAACTGTTGTATTTTGATGGGGATACATGTAGCAAAAAACGCATAGCGCGCAAAGTATTTGATGAAAACCCGTGAATATTTTCCATCTTCCGGGCAATTGAATGATGCAAGCCCATGTCTGATATCAGACTGATCGGATGAAATAAGCCCACCTAATAGGCCTCAGGCTCCTAAATAAAAAAAAGCAATCTCTGCCAAAGACCAGAATTTTCACGATTTTTTCCGCCTTCGTTGCAACGATTAATAGAAAGCCGTTGGTACCACTGGCAAGTATTGTATTTGTTCTATTCAGCTACAAATTTTATTTCGATTCACTGCTCGATAACATGCCTCGCCGGGGCACTATTTGCGGGGCCTGAGCACTGCTTTCAGCAGGCAGAGAAAACAGCGAAATGAGCACCTCATGTGTAGAGGCGCGCACAGCTTGAAATTTTGACGGTAAAAGTTTTACAAGAAGTTTGTCACGTTGTAGCGCTTGAATTAAACTACTTCCTGTCGAAAGATGAAAGTCTAAACTCAATTAGGGAACCAGCGAGGTACAATTTTGTTAATACTGCCGAACGTGTAAATTATTTAGGAGTCTGATGCCTACTACATCAACATTTTCTGAACGTATTTGATCAAACTGTGTTGGAAAATGGACTCTAGGTAAGGTATATACCGCTAAATTGGGTATCGTAGCTCAACTTATTTATTGTTTGGTGGGAATTCGGAAGATTCCATTCAATGTGGGCGTTGAGGTCGGTGGGATCGTTTTATTAAGGGGGTGGGGGTATATTTGTTGCGTGTTTTTATTGATTAAAATCGGCTATTCGTGCCGTTTTGCAGCCGTTTACCGTCTCAAATCTTTACGACCAAGATATATTTTCAAGTAACACTGAATGGATTGATTTTCTTTAGTATTTTGTGGATTTACATCATCTGGTGCTTTGCTGAAATGCTAAAATGGTCGAAAATGCTGGTTTCTGGTGAGAACGTGTGATCATTGTAATGTCCATATCTGTCTCAAAATGAACTGACCGATATCAGCACTGATCCAATCAGTCTCATGGTATAACAGAATGATCAGAGACCCGGCTGAGGATGCTTAAGTTGTCAGATACAGACATTACAGACTAGTTTTAACTGGATTATCCTCCATTTTTGTATTCTTTTTACCTGCATCAGTGGCTATTTATTCACTCTTAGTGAAACTCAGAAACCTGAAATAATTATACAAGTTTATGACAAGTACCTGAACTTTGGTGCCTGCAATAATACAATACCTGGTTCAGAAAGATTCGTTTGACCCTGGCTAACGTCTGACATAAAACGGAAGGGTCATCCTGAATTTATATACCTGACATGGGGGGTGGGGACAGATTTTGTAATATTATTTGCATTGTCCTCCTTTCGAATTGGCACTTTTTGGCATCTATTTGTACAGGAAACATTCCTGGTTAATATATAACTAAATTCGACAGTTTCACGCTTCTGATTTTTCAGTAAAATCAAATTTAATCCACAAAATTGTCGAAAATTAGCGTTTTTAAGAGTATTGTATCGCAAAAATTACAATAATTCAATGGAAGGACCAACACGCTAGTAACAGGTTTCCGAATATGTAGGAATATATGGGTCATCCATTCAAGAACTAATCATAGCGTTTGTTATGGCATCTTTACAAATCTGGGCCTGATCGCCAAGCCCAGATGTGTGCTTTAGCTAGCCGAAAACTGTTGTATTTTGATGGGGGTACATGTAGCAAAAAACGCATAGCGCGCAAAGTATTTGATGAAAACCCGTGAATATTTTCCAGCTTCCGGGCAATTGAATGATGCAAGCCCATGTCTGATATCAGACTGATCGGATGAAATAAGCCCACCTAATAGGCCTCAGGCTCCTAAATAAAAAAAAGCAATCTCTGCCAAAGACCAGAATTTTCACGATTTTTTTCCGCCTTCGTTGCAACGATTAATAGAAAGCCGTTGGTACCACTGGCAAGTATTGTATTTGTTCTATTCAGCTACAAATTTTATTTCGATTCACTGCTCGATAACATGCCTCGCCGGGGCACTATTTGCGGGGCCTGAGCACTGCTTTCAGCAGGCAGAGAAAACAGCGAAATGAGCACCTCATGTGTAGAGGCGCGCACAGCTTGAAATTTTGACGGTAAAAGTTTTACAAGAAGTTTGTCACGTTGTAGCGCTTGAATTAAACTACTTCCTGTCGAAAGATGAAAGTCTAAACTCAATTAGGGAACCAGCGAGGTACAATTTTGTTAATACTGCCGAACGTGTAAATTATTTAGGAGTCTGATGCCTACTACATCAACATTTTCTGAACGTATTTGATCAAACTGTGTTGGAAAATGGACTCTAGGTAAGGTATATACCGCTAAATTGGGTATCGTAGCTCAACTTATTTATTGTTTGGTGGGAATTCGGAAGATTCCATTCAATGTGGGCGTTGAGGTCGGTGGGATCGTTTTATTAAGGGGGTGGGGGTATATTTGTTGCGTGTTTTTACTGATTAAAATCGGCTATTCGTGCCGTTTTGCAGCCGTTTACCGTCTCAAATCTTTACGACCAAGATATATTTTCAAGTAACACTGAATGGATTGATTTTCTTTAGTATTTTGTGGATTTACATCATCTGGTGCTTTGCTGAAATGCTAAAATGGTCGAAAATGCTGGTTTCTGGTGAGAACGTGTGATCATTGTAATGTCCATATCTGTCTCAAAATGAACTGACCGATATCAGCACTGATCCAATCAGTCTCATGGTATAACAGAATGATCAGAGACCCGGCTGAGGATGCTTAAGTTGTCAGATACAGACATTACAGACTAGTTTTAACTGGATTATCCTCCATTTTTGTATTCTTTTTACCTGCATCAGTGGCTATTTATTCACTCTTAGTGAAACTCAGAAACCTGAAATAATTATACAAGTTTATGACAAGTACCTGAACTTTGGTGCCTGCAATAATACAATATCTGGTTCAGAAAGATTCGTTTGACCCTGGCTAACGTCTGACATAAACCGGAAGGGTCATCCTGAATTTATATACCTGACATGGGGGGTGGGGACAGATTTTGTGATATTATTTGCATTGTCCTCCTTTCGAATTGGCACTTTTTGGCATCTATTTATAGAGGAAACATTCCTGGTTAATATATAACTAAATTCGACAGTTTCACGCTTCTGATTTTTCAGCAAAATCAAATTTAATCCACAAAATTGCCGAAAATTAGCGTTTTTAAGAGTATTGTATCGCAAAAATTACAATAATTCAATGGAAGGACCAACACGCTAGTAACAGGTTTCCGAATATGTAGGAATATATGGGTCATCCATTCAAGAACTAATCATAGCGTTTGTTATGGCATCTTTACAAATCTGGGCCTGATCGCCAAGCCCAGATGTGTGCTTTAGCTAGCCGAAAACTGTTGTATTTTGATGGGGGTACATGTAGCAAAAAACGCATAGCGCGCAAAGTATTTGATGAAAACCCGTGAATATTTTCCAGCTTCCGGGCAATTGAATGATGCAAGCCCATGTCTGATATCAGACTGATCGGATGAAATAAGCCCACCTAATAGGCCTCAGGCTCCTAAATAAAAAAAAGCAATCTCTGCCAAAGACCAGAATTTTCACGATTTTTTTCCTCTTTCGTTGCAACGATTAATAGAAAGCCGTTGGTACCACTGGCAAGTATTGTATTTGTTCTATTCAGCTACAAATTTTATTTCGATTCACTGCCCGATAACATGCCTCGCCGGGGCACTATTTGCGGGGCCTGAGCACTGCTTTCAGCAGGCAGAGAAAACAGCGAAATGAGCACCTCATGTGTAGAGGCGCGCACAGCTTGAAATTTTGACGGTAAAAGTTTTACAAGAAGTTTGTCACGTTGTAGCGCTTGAATTAAACTACTTCCTGTCGAAAGATGAAAGTCTAAACTCAATTAGGGAACCAGCGAGGTACAATTTTGTTAATACTGCCGAACGTGTAAATTATTTAGGAGTCTGATGCCTACTACATCAACATTTTCTGAACGTATTTGATCAAACTGTGTTGGAAAATGGACTCTAGGTAAGGTATATACCGCTAAATTGGGTATCGTAGCTCAACTTATTTATTGTTTGGTGGGAATTCGGAAGATTCCATTCAATGTGGGCGTTGAGGTCGGTGGGATCGTTTTATTAAGGGGGTGGGGGTATATTTGTTGCGTGTTTTTACTGATTAAAATCGGCTATTCGTGCCGTTTTGCAGCCGTTTACCGTCTCAAATCTTTACGACCAAGATATATTTTCAAGTAACACTGAATGGATTGATTTTCTTTAGTATTTTGTGGATTTACATCATCTGGTGCTTTGCTGAAATGCTAAAATGGTCGAAAATGCTGGTTTCTGGTGAGAACGTGTGATCATTGTAATGTCCATATCTGTCTCAAAATGAACTGACCGATATCAGCACTGATCCAATCAGTCTCATGGTATAACAGAATGATCAGAGACCCGGCTGAGGATGCTTAAGTTGTCAGATACAGACATTACAGACTAGTTTTAACTGGATTATCCTCCATTTTTGTATTCTTTTTACCTGCATCAGTGGCTATTTATTCACTCTTAGTGAAACTCAGAAACCTGAAATAATTATACAAGTTTATGACAAGTACCTGAACTTTGGTGCCTGCAATAATACAATATCTGGTTCAGAAAGATTCGTTTGACCCTGGCTAACGTCTGACATAAACCGGAAGGGTCATCCTGAATTTATATACCTGACATGGGGGGTGGGGGCAGATTTTGTGATATTATTTGCATTGTCCTCCTTTCGAATTGGCACTTTTTGGCATCTATTTATAGAGGAAACATTCCTGGTTAATATATAACTAAATTCGACAGTTTCACGCTTCTGATTTTTCAGCAAAATCAAATTTAATCCACAAAATTGCCGAAAATTAGCGTTTTTAAGAGTATTGTATCGCAAAAATTACAATAATTCAATGGAAGGACCAACACGCTAGTAACAGGTTTCCGAATATGTAGGAATATATGGGTCATCCATTCAAGAACTAATCATAGCGTTTGTTATGGCATCTTTACAAACCTGGGCCTGATCGCCAAGCCCAGATGTGTGCTTTAGCTAGCCGAAAACTGTTGT
>JAVTVY010033682.1:0-13717 GCA_036873755.1 Hanleya hanleyi | reverse complement strand
TCTGTTTAGAATGCCTTATGCCAGTTCCTAGTATGCCCCAATTTCAAGAAGCTCCCTAATGTCATTATATGGATACTTTTCCGTTTTGTTGTCATGGAAACCACAAAATTCAATGAAATGGACCCAATTTGGATAGGCTTGTGTTTTACCACACATCAATGATTTATACCAAATTTAAAGTCTCTAGCTGCAATGGTTCCGCTTTTAGAGCATCAACATTGTTATACGAATATTTTTCCATTCTGTTGTCATGGAAATATACCCAATTTCAATAAAAAAAAACAAAAAACATGACAGTGCACACCTTCATGATATAAACAATGTATCCTCAAAATTTCAAAGTTTTATTGTGCATAGTAACCAAGATATGGCCCAGATAAGTTGAGTGGGATGGACACGCGGACATAAGGAACATGAATTGCAGGCAATAGCACCTAAAAGGTGCATGGACCCCTCAGCCTGTTTTTTTTAGTCAAGTAGAATCAGGGCTGTATCTAGAGTCAATTTAGTTCCAGAAAACTTATGGGCGCCCAACACTCAAATGAAACAAAAAACGAAATTTTAGGTGATTCAGCATGTGTGTGTGAATAAGCAATGTACACTGCATCTCATACATATTACATGAGGCTGAGAAGCTGTGGATAGCAAAAAGTCCAAAACTTTAACAGTAAGTGCCCCAGGGGTGGGGAAATCCTCCCGCGGGTAGTGCATAGGTTGAACAAGTGTAGCATTATGCAAGCTCCCAGAATATCTGGGAATTGGGGGGTTCCATCCAATGCTAATCTTGAATGGACCAGGCTTTCTTGTGTCAGGGAACCTTCAAAAGTCACAATGAAACATGCAACCAAGGGTTCCCGATGGGCATAGATAAATGTGCAAAAGCTAAGCCATCAATAAACAATAAAAAAAATAATAATTAAAAATCATGAAATCATCATAGCCATCTGAAAATCTAATCATTTCATCAGTCATCATTCAGGAAGCACTCACCAAAGTTTGGTCAGGCCCGACTTGATAGATCTGCAGATATTCGACGGACAACAACATGTTGATGGGCATAGATAACAGTGCAAAAGCTGAGCCATCAATAAATAATAAAAAAAAATAATTAAAAATCATGAAATCATCACAGCCATCTGAAAATCTAATCATTTCATCAGTCAACATTCAGGAAGCTCTCACCAAAGTTTGGTTAGGCCTGACTTCATAGATCTGCAGATATTCAGCGGACAAGAACATGTTGACGGACGGACGCCAGGACGGACGGACGGACGGACGGACGTACATGGCAACGACAAGACCCCACAGCCCTATGGGCTGAGGGGTAAAAAGGGGTACGGGCCGGGCTTAAAAATGTATGTCTGTTTCCGGTTACAGACTAGAAACACTCAAGAGTACTATTGTCTGGAACAGTAATGAATGTACAAGATTTATTCGTTGCTTCAGAACATTTTCAAGGTATTAAAAGTATATAGGAAAGGGGAGGGGGATATTAGCTTAATGTCACACTTAAGGTTGTTTCACTTATATGATGACAGTCAGTTTGGTTGGGGGAGGAAGCCGGAGTACCCGGAGAGAACCACCGCCCATCGGCAAGTAACTGACAAACTTCCACACATGAACCAGCTCGGCTCGTGCTGGTTGAGCGGTGTGAGGCTGGCGGTCACCAGCGGCCACCGAGGGCCCCATATATGTATATGAAAGAACTGTGTTCGAAAAAAGAACTGTGAGGTAGGGAACAAAAGACACTATATCCTGGTCGTGATCACCTGGTTGCAATTGCGATTCTGCATGGCCAAAAAGTCTAATGCCATGGATCTGAGAGGTGAGTTGTGCTGAAAGATTTTTGTAAATTACCGTTTCAATTGATGGCATGAGAGAGCATTTAGATAGGGATTTTATGATAAACTTCACCAGTTGCAACATCACTTCAAGTGTCGGCTGTCGGTAGCATGTATAGCAACCACCCAGTGGACATGATATAATTCACAAGGGGAGAGAAAAACAGCGTGGCCAAAAACATTATACTCTCAAATTTGATAATATGAGCGATTTAAACTGTTTTACTTGCACCAGTGTTAAAGCTATTGTATCAATTTACACATGATTTAGCTGTACTGTATTTGACTGTGTCCTTACGGGTCACCAAAGCAAGCGGAAAATGTCCCAGATGTTCGACACGCAAAGTTGAACATCCTGGTTATTTTCCGAGACCTGTAAGGGCCTGGGTTATCGAGTATAGTTGTTACTATGGAGTTGACAGATCTCGTCTCCCAGCCTCGTGTGCCGAAAATACAGTAACAAATGACAGATGTGACCTTGTTTTTGATCATCCATGTATAAATTTAGAATTTTAGAGACACAGACTTCTTAACAAGCGAACAAATCAAGGGAATTTTGTTTTAACGGCAACTGTGCACAATGGACAGATTACTGGTTTGACTGCATCAATGTCATAAGCACGGTTGATCACTGTTCACTAATTATGCTAATAGAGTTCTTTCCATTAATCCACTTGCATCACTTGACGATAGAGCAAAAACTTTTTTTTTCACAGATCAAGAGCACTGTCAAACAATCCATAATCAAATCTCTTATTTCTGGACATGTTTTCATGCAATATGAAGCAGCTGTTGTATCAATTGTTCAGTCCTTCCTGTATCTCTAGTGTTGGGAAACCACCAATTGGACAGTCCAGAGAATGAACTCTTTAGCCATGTTGAGGTGTGAAATGACGGTCATTGCTCATGTGACCTCGGGTCAAGGTTAGTCACCGGGTAATGCTTTAACATTGGCTATTAGTCCTAACATGAGGCACCAGAGGTGTTACAACCCCTCAGCCCCTTAACAGTCCAGACCAAAATGTTCTTATGGGTGTAGAAGTTTCGATGCATAGCAGAGAGTTATGGTATGCGAAATGCAAACCGAAGTCACAACTCATGGCATGGCATGGCATACCAAATTTGACAAGAATCCGACAAGGAATCCTCAAATTGCCGGGAAACCAAATTTAGATTTTGACACCAGGTGGGTCGACATGTAGCCAGGCACAAATGGGTGAAATGCAATCACATCTCATGGCATGGTATCTGGGTACCAAATTTGAGAAGAATGCGATGAACAATCTCAAGTTATTGTCCGGAAACCAAATTTAGATTTTGCCATCAGGTGGTGCCTTCTGTTGGCTAAAGTAGTTGAAATGTAATCCCAGGTGACATCTCATGGCATGGTATATGCATACCAAATTTGAGAAGAATCCGATGAACGGTTCTCAAGTTATTGCCGGAAAGGAATTTCAGATGGACAGATAGGACAAACAGATGGATGCACTGACACATGGACTACTATATGTACAGGGGTATAAAAAGTGACAAGGTATCCACATATCTGTTGAAAAACAAGTGAGAAATGACTACATTGTAGTTAAAACCTGCGGCA
Organism: Hanleya hanleyi; assembly: GCA_036873755.1. Classification (NCBI taxonomy): domain Eukaryota; kingdom Metazoa; phylum Mollusca; class Polyplacophora; order Lepidopleurida; family Hanleyidae; genus Hanleya; species Hanleya hanleyi. The sequence goes on along the minus strand of JAVTVY010033682.1, from coordinate 10,279 downwards.
GTGGCAATAATACAGTGAAAGACATATCAGCGGAGGTAGTGGTAATTCTAGAAAAAAGCGCCATCTGCAATGTTTTCATGCCAAGGGAAGTAATTTTCAACTTCAAACCCACAATTGTAGGAATTGCGTAATAGGTCTGATACTATATATATATATATACAAAATCCGATGATTTTGACTGGTCCATGCTGTCTATACTTAATTGACAGACGAAGTCACAATGATCGCTTTGGCAATGGTACAAGCATAGTGCATGCCAAGTTTCAAAACATTCAGTTCAGCCATTGTTTTTTGCAAATCAAAAAGGCTTTCAAATATTTAGAAATCCAAACAAATTGTAGTCATAGCGTGAAAATCTACGCTCTTTAGTCTCTCTCCTCGCTTAATTACTTTGCCGAGCAAAATGGAAAATTTATATTTCCTTCAAAGTCAATTTTCAATGAATTTAGTATCAGGTCTATGACTTAATTTGATCTGTGAAACTATGGAATGGGGTTGAAGGCTTTATCGAACTGTCCAAGAGGCATAATGACACATTTTACTATTCAAATTGAGGCCTGTAACAGTCTTGATATTCGATAGAATAATTAATTAAGTTTCTGCATTTACGTGTGTTATCATCTGCAAACTAAATACCTTGACACTATTTTCCATGCAGCAAGTCAATACCAAGACAAGGTTTGCATATGATTAACTATTTCATTCTTAGGAAATATCATCTCATCTGACATGTTAGGCCAAGCCTTTTCGATGGTTACTAATTTTATTAATTTCTTTTTTTTTTTGCAAATAAGAAACATTTCTAGTCAGTATCTATGCATATATCCCTATACTCAATTTGCGAATATGTTTGTCACTAAGTCATTCCGAAGGTGATTTAAGTGCGAAATTTCAGGACTAGTTCACTAAACAAGGTCTGTGTGTAAGAGAATGATGTCGAATTCTCGTTATTATCTTTTGGTACATCAAATTATCGCATTTGCGAAAATGACTGCCAAGTTAATGTGAAAGGTATCTAGTATCAAAATCAAACTCATAAACCCCTCTAGGAAATCAAGGCCCTGGCTTCTGATGAGGTCTAATAGATCACTTTTATGGTCAGTATCTGCTAATATATGACGTAATTCCATTCGTAAAACTGATTGACAAAGTAACGTAAATTGTGAAGTGTAGAGCCAGTAAATTCGAGCAGAAATGGGCTCGGACTTGAGAGAATGACGTCAAATGCAATATTTTTCTGCCCATTGTCTGCTGATACACCTGAGTATTGAATTTACGGGAGTGATTAATGCTAATCTAAAGGGATTCTGAGAGGAGGGGAACATCAATACCAGCGAAGCAAGGCCCTGGCTTGCGAGAATGAGGATAGAGAGGCTGTATTCCGAAAGAGGATCATTCAAAATAGCTATGTGCCAAAATTCATGTTTGTAACTGAAAGTGCACAATATAACAGCACAACTATGATGTATTATTCGCGCACAGGGTTGTCTAACTCATTAAATAATAAATAGTCATTTCTGTATTATAAAACCAGTTGCGCATAAAGTCAGTTTTGAGTATTATCAATGAGTCCGTCTGTATAGCTAAGACAGCAAGTGCAACTCCAGGGATTGGAGGGTCATTGTTTCGCTTCCCACGAGGGTTAAATTATTCTTCCTTTCAAAACATATTTCCATATATGCGAATTGCATATATATATCTTTATTTCATGAGGGGAACTCTGTCAGTTGCAAAAACTGTTCTTCCCGGAGGCCGTCCCAAAAAAATATACAAGTATGTACAACATATACAATTACGAAACACTGCCGAGTATATTACATGTAAATGTCTTGACATAAAAATAGTACATAATATTATGTGCTAGAGCATAGGGATTTTAGTAGTCATTGAGAGATGGGGCTTCTTTGAGGTTATTGCCAAGGGAGTTCCACAGCATTGCTCCAGAAAAACTCAGGCTTTGTTTCAGATAGTTTGTTCTGGGTTTTGAAAGATACAGTTTGTTGTTTTCAGTTGATCTTAGAGTGTGTGCAGTAATTTCATTAACATATTTAAAGAGAGAGTTGAGGTAAGGGGGACATAAGTGGTTGATGATTTTGAACATAAAAATAGCTTTCTGATATGTTATCCGTTCTTGTATGGTTAGCCATCCGAGTTCTTTAAAAAGTGTTTTTGTTGGGGTTGAGTAATCTGCATTTGAGCATTTTCTTTAAAAAAAGTAAGGGGTAATTGTGCAACATTGTAACGATTTCCCAGCAATGCTTTATTGTTGTTGGCCATCGCTACAATGTGATCGTTACAATGTTGCACAAAAAAAACACAATGTACCATTTGTGAGAATGGATGGAGAGATGGATGGAAAGACGAGGTGACAACAATACCCCTGAGCACAATCAGGCTGAGGGGTAAAAAATCATGAAATAAATATCGTTCTGGCTTTTCAAAATACTGAAAATCAAGACTTTGAAGATGTTATTGTCTGAAAGTTAAATAGGCATTTGCAAACTGAAGTCATTGCCTGTAAAACTTTGTGAATAAAATAATGCAGCATACTGCATTGTCAATGTTAAGAAATGGTTTCATTACCTAACCCCAGCATAACGTCACATGGGGAATGACGTTTCGCATCTTTTGCGGTTTGTGGCTAGAGAGTTCCATCTCGGGACTGTCTCATTGAATTTTCTGGGAATCATGTGTGTTTAATCAGCAAATCTAGGAGCCTGCATGGGCAATATCACAATTATCTCACTGTGCGATCCATCCGGATTGTTTATTGGTCATGGCATTTGTGGATCATGCAATGTCCTCTATGAATGATATGGCACATAATTGTATTCATACAATACAGAGATATCCTATATTACTGGAATTGGACCCCAAGAATAGATATGGTATCTCCAATCTATTCCATAAAATGTACCCACATTTTGGTCAGTACACGTATATCCATCAAGTCTATTTGACAGTATTCTTTGCTAGTCTGACAGAATCTATAGTCCCCTCTCTGTTGACATTATCGTTCGAGTCCATACTAATTCAAATATATCTCGATCTCAATGACATGCCAATATATCTTCACCGAGCCAATCAGGGTGGCCACATAGTGATCGGAATGCCAATGTACTTTATATTCCTCATAATTATGCCCAGATACAGGCTGAGTTTCCGATCATGGGGTCCATTTCCTTCGCTGAGGTTATCGCAGAGATTCTCTCTAATGAGTGTCTGTCTAATAGATGGTATGATAAACTCTCCAATATTTTGATGACAGAAAGTGTGTTATCCTACTCAAATATATGGAGGTGATGTAATTTTAGAATGGATGGTTGATGAAATGATACAAAACAGGGCAAAAACAAAACAGTGAATCAGAGACATGATTGTCTTGCTCGCTAATGAAGATACTGAATCAGTAACATTAGCTCTCTGTCCCATCAGGTGCTGACATAAGATGCCTCTTTCTGAACCATAGAGTGGATGAACCATAGAGTGGATGCCCTATAGAACTTTCTGAACCATAGAGTGGATGCCCTATAGACCTTTCTGAACCATAGAGTGGATCGATGCCCTATAGACCTTTCTGAACCATAGAGTGGATGCCCTATAGACCTTTCTGAACCATAGAGTGGATGCCCTATAGGCCTTTCTGAACCATAGAGTGGATGCCCTATAGACCTTTCTGAACCATAGAGTGGATGCCCTATAGACCTTTCTGAACCATATAGTGGATGCCCTATAGGCCTTTCTGAACCATAGAGTGGATGCCCTATAGACCTTTCTGAACCATAGAGTGGATGCCCTATAGACCTTTCTGAACCATAGAGTGGATGCCCTATATAACTTTCTGAACCATAGAGTGGATGCCCTATAGACCTTTCTGAACCATATAGTGGATGCCCTATAGGCCTTTCTGAACCACTTTGGAATTCTTGGATGCCCTATAGACCTTTCTGAACCATATGTGGTGGTTGCTTTAAGAAGACTTTCTGAACATAGAGTGGTCCCTATAGACCTTTCCCGAACCATGGAGGTGGATGCCCTATAGACCTTTCTGAACCATAGAGTGGATGCCCTATAGACCTTTCTGAACCATAGAGTGGATGCCCTATAGGCCTTTCTGAACCATAGAGTGGATGCCCTATAGACCTTTCTGAACCATAGAGTGGATGCCCTATAGACCTTTCTGAACCATAGAGTGGATGCCCTATAGACCTTTCTGAACCATAGAGTGGATGCCCTATAGGCCTTTCTGAACCATAGAGTGGATGCCCTATAGACCTTTCTGAACCATAGAGTGGATGCCCTATAGACCTTTCTGAACCACAGGCCGGATGCCTATAGACGCTCAAGACAACCATAGAGTGGATGCCCATAGGCCCAGCACCCTGAACGCCATAAGAGTGGATGCCTATGAGCCTTTCTGAACCATGGAAATTTGGATTGCACTACGGAGCCTTTCTGAACCATAGAGTGGATGCCCTATAAACCTTTCTGAACCATAGAGTGGATGCCCTATAGACCTTTCTGAACCATAGAGTGGATGAACCATAGAGTGGATGCCCTATAGACCTTTCTGAACCATAGAGTGGATGAACCATAGAGTGGGTGAACCATAGAGTGGATGCCCTATAGACCTTTCTGAACCATAGAGTGGATGCCCTATAGACCTTTCTGAACCATAGAGTGGATGCCCTATAAACCTTTCTGAACCATAGAGTGGATGCCCTATAGACCTTTCTGAACCATAGAGTGGATGCCCTATAGACCTTTCTGAACCATAGAGTGGATGCCCTATAGGCCTTTCTGAACCATAGAGTGGATGCCCTATAGACCTTTCTGAACCATAGAGTGGATGCCCTATAGACCTTTCTGAACCATATAGTGGATGCCCTATAGGCCTTTCTGAACCATAGAGTGGATGCCCTATAGACCTTTCTGAACCATAGAGTGGATGCCCTATAGACCTTTCTGAACCATAGAGTGGATGCCCTATATAACTTTCTGAACCATAGAGTGGATGCCCTATAGACCTTTCTGAACCATAGAGTGGATGAACCATAGAGTGGATGAACCATAGAGTGGATGCCCTATAGAACTTTCTGAACCATAGAGTGGATGCCCTATAGACCTTTCTGAACCATAGAGTGGATCGATGCCCTATAGACCTTCCTGAACCATAGAGTGGATGCCCTATAGACCTTTCTGAACCATAGAGTGGATGCCCTATAGACCTTTCTGAACCATAGAGTGGATGCCCTATAGACCTTTCTGAACCATAGAGTGGATGCCCTATAGACCTTTCTGAACCATAGAGTGGATGCCCTATAGACCTTTCTGAACCATAGAGTGGATGCCCTATAGGCCTTTCTGAACCATAGAGTGGATGCCCTATAGACCTTTCTGAACCATAGAGTGGATGCCCTATAGACCTTTCTGAACCATAGAGTGGATGCCCTATAGAACTTTCATAATGTTCATCTGTAAACAATGCCACAATGCTGTTGAGCCACAGGTATAACTATATATTTTGTACCTATACACCTTCACATAATATATACGATGATTCCCCTAATAATTCGATCACCGAAACTGGAAAGTGCAGCAAAAATGGCTTATATCTGGAAATTATCTTCATGGCACCCAGCTACAAAGTGTCACATTTTGTCATTTTATGACTTTCCTTCAATTGGAATGAAGAATGGGAATTGAAATGTGAACTACCTGTGATTGAAATGTGAACTACCTGTGATTGAAATGTGAACTACCTGTGATTGAAATGTGAACTACCTGTGATTGAAATGTGAACTACCTGTGATTGAATTATTAGGGGAATTTACCGTACCTTCATGGAATAATGAAAGTGATTTAGCCTATTTAATAATGCTTGAAATAATTGTTAACGAGTTAAACTAATGCATTTATTTATTTGTTTGAATTGCGTCAAATGGCGTCATCAAGGATTGGAATGGAGCGTCTACTGGCGTCCTCATGGGGCAATGGTAGCCACCTTCTACGAGGCAAAGAGTGTCACCAAATCACTGGAAAAATCCAGTCAAACTTCTGCAAAACACTGTTGCATGCTTACCTCGAAGATGAAAGTAGCTCCACCCCCACCTCCTCCGCCCCCGGATACTGCGTCACCGATGGTCTTGTCTTTACCAAGTGCACATATGTTCTGCGTGTGGTCATTCCTCATCTGTAGATTCAGATAACATGGTTTGACTACACTGATAAAGCACCAGCTATGATAATTGCAAGGCTAGACAAGAAGCTTATTGATCAGCAATATTAAGGCATGAAAGTTTGAACAAAATACACAAGTGGTAAACACCTCACCTGGGAACATCCATTCCAGCCTTTCTGTCCTACAAGGATATGAAGTTTCTGTCCTTTGGTCAGGTCAAACTTCCCATGAACGTACGCTCCTCTGGATTCACCATTGCTCTTGGCTCCTATTCCACCTGCAGCACCCAGCGCTGTGATACTAATACAACAAAGAGTGTCAATTCTAAATTGTAGCGTTTTATACCGTAGAATTCTTTGGAAAGCTTTGGAACAGTACAGTCAAACGTGCCTTGAAAGTCCACCATGGAGAAACAGACAAAATGGTGTCTCAAGGTTGGTGGTCTTTTAATAGAGATAATTTTACATGGGATACTCATTGTGGGGACGTTCATACTGTGGTCCTTAGATGAAGGTCCTTAGACATCTACATCAAATGGTTAAGAAAAGCAACAACATCCAGGAGTCTACACATCAAAGAAATGTGAATTTCCCCCTTACACCGAGACCGTCAAAAACAAAACATTTAAAAACCGATTATTGTGAGTGGGCTTGAAGCTTGACGCGATTGGTCAACTCAGTGGATTTGACTGTTGTCACATTTCAATTTAGAGGGCAGTAGAAACAAACCACTCAGATGGGCTTCTTTTTAGACCAAGTGCGGTTGAAGGGTGCATATGCACTGGCTAGAGCTCTATATTAAGCATATGAAACAACCCTCTCATTAAATTTAAGTTGATACAATTCCTTTTGGAATCACTGTAAAGGCGCATATCACTAAAATCTAGGAAAATACAAGGCATATGGCTTTTATCGAGTTCTTCATGTTTTCTCTCTTAATGTATCCAGCAGGAATGACGTTTTTGCTGCCTACCGTTAGTTGATTCCAAAATAAATCCACAGCGATTATCAGGTCAGAGTCATTGGGGGAAGTGGCTAATCTGTGCTATGTTGGAAAGAGAAGTATGGGCCAGTATCCACCTTGATTATAGTTGACAGTGGATGGAATGCTAGATAAAAATAAATGACCATGTTCTCCAGGATCTGCAAGTACCGTAATCCAAACTGAAGTGAATTGTGCCAGTAATTGTCAAGACAAGATATATCAGGAACGACTATGACGTAATAACGCAGTTACTGATTTCTGTGATCGTAACTTTATAGTCGAGATACGAAAATGGTCTCAGAATTACAAGGCTCCTTCAGTAGATCAACTAGCATAAAACTCGTCCTTTGAATGGGGAAAGAGCAAATGTAACCTGATGCACTGCAGAATGTAAGCATAGAACTATTCTCATAGTGACATTATTCAGGCCTTAAATTCGGGAAATTTGAGCGCAAGCTAGGCCAATTTGATGGAATTAAGAGCACAAAGGTCTCCGACTGGCATAAAATTACTTGGAAATTAGTAGCCAGTAGGTAGGGCATCCCAGGCGAATCCAGGGCATTTCCCCCAGTGGACATTTCCCCCAGCGGACATTTCCCCCATGGACATTTCCCCCAGTGGGCATTTCCCCCAGTGGACATTTCCCCCAGTGGACATTTCCCCCACCCTATATTTTTATGTTATTTTGAACATAGTTTTTAAATAATTTAGCAAAAACACAATTTTTTCAAATATTTTTTTATTTTCTATAAAAAGAATATAAGGATTTTCACATATGTTTTACGATAAATGAGTGAAATAGTAATAAGATATTATACATATACACAGTATAGCAGTAGTATACGGTCTTGTAGCACATTTTAAGACAATACAACATATTTTTACAATAAGTTTTACGCCAAAGCACATTATATATTATATAGCACATTTTAAAACTATATAATGCATGGATCACACAGTGATAACATAAAATATTCATATACACAGTATATAACATTTTATGAAAACAGTATATCACATAGTGGTAAAATAAAAGATGTATTTTTAAACAATATAATTTTGCTCTATTTTTTACCTGTTTTCACGTTAGTTCAATTTTATTCTCATCAAATGGCTTCGTGACACCGACCTTTACGAACAGTTAATGTTATGCTATACCATACATACATTTTTTTTATGTTGTTTTAAAATGTGCTATAAGAATGTATAATACTGATACTGTGTATATGTATTATATCTTATCACTATGTGACTCATTTATCGTAAAACACAGGTGGAAATCATTATATCCTTTTATATAGAAATATATATATATATAATAATAAAAATTGTGTTATTGCCAAATTATTCTAAAACTATGTTCAAAATAACCTAAAAATATAGGATGGGGGAAATGTCCACTGGGGGAAATGCCCACTGGGGGAAATGTCCATGGGGGAAATGTCCGCTGGGGGAAATGTCCACTGGGGGAAATGTCCGTACACCTCCCAGGCAATGGCCTTGGTTGCCTTGGATAAATTCAAGGCCTGATCATTTAACATTTAGATCTGTAATACATTCGGTGGACATGGATGCTGAAACATTCATTGTTAATGTTTAGCAACTTAATATCAAGAGAGCAGACCCCATAGCTATTCTTATCAAAAGAGATGGTACGTTAAACGGTGAGTGAGTATAGTAGGGTTTAACGTAATTTTCAACCTTGTTTCAGTCATAACACGACGGTACCTAACATACATGTGCCAGAACATGAGAGTGCTCGCAGTTCCTATTACCCTGGACACTGATCAGCCCAGCCAGTACAGCACTCGGTCATCCATCCAAGTTTGACCAAGCTCAACGTTGCTTAACTTCGGTAATCTGACGAGAACCGGTGTGCCCAAAGCTAAAAGCCATACGATAAGGTGACATTTTGGCCTATACATGCATGGTGTGGTTGAAATAGAAAATATAATTGTGTTTCAATGTAATGGCAAGAGAAAATATATGTTCATAATATGTGAAAGTTTTAGCTGGATTGCGTTATGATTATAGTTATTACATGAAATTTAAATCCGCAGAATGTGCTATTTCCTGAAAAAGGGATCTAAATTGCGTCATCCAATCACATTTAGACACAAAGAACCCGTTGGACCAAAAAGATTTTCCAGCAGTGAAGATATAATGACACTTCACATTACCACATCTGGCTTTTTGGTCCAGACACTTGGAATCCCTTATGAAAATATACCACACTTTACCACAAAATACTACAGCAAACTTGTAGTAAAGTGAGGTATTTTGTAGTAAACTATAGATGAGGTATAGTATTTTGTGGTACTCTATAGTTACCACAGTTTACTACAGTGTCATTGTAGTATTTACTACAGCAGTGCTTTAATATACTACAAAAACCAAAGCATACCACAACTCAAGTGTAGTATTTTGTGGTAATTTGTAGTTTCTACAGTTTACTACAGCGTCCGTGTAATATTTACTACAGCAGTGTTTTACTGTGAGACAGTGGTGTTGAGCTATACTACAAACTGCAACACATCTGTAGTATTTTGTGGTTTCTATAGTTTACTACAGTGTCAGTGTAGTATTTACTACAGCCAGGTTTTTTTGTACCGGTATTACAGAGTTGTTAAGCTATGCTAAAAAAAAAAAAAAAAAAAAAAAAATAAGCATACCACTACACAATTGTATTATTTTGTGGTTTCTACGCTATACTATACTGCCGGTATAGTGTTCACTTTTACGGTGTTTTACTGTACTACAGAGCTGTGCTATACTAATAAATCCCAAAACATCATAACCACAACACAAGTGTAGTATTTTGGACCTTATATGGTCCAGATCTTATAGGGTTTGCAATTTAATATGATCAAATAGGATTCAATATCAGTCCACAACACCCAAGTAATGTTCTCCATATTTGACTGCTCGTAGTTGGAGGGAGAGATTTTGTACCACCAATCTCCAATCTGTTGCTCATGAGGCATCAAATATCAATTTTGTTAGTTTCATATGAAATTTATCTTAAATTTTAACTTGAATTTAATACAAACTCATGATTGATATTTTCAATAAACTAAGTTACAATTGAATTGAAGGATTAATTTTATTTTCAAT